>DWLH01000918.1:0-15462 GCA_018249795.1 Heliconius telesiphe telesiphe
ATTATTTTTTGTTTGTTTTGGATTTCTTTATGGAGGATGACACTGTTTTATAGGAAAATAAAACATTTTAATTTCTTCATTATTAGAAATTTGTATTATAATGGAACATTATGCAACGGAATATGATTAAATATACCACATTTAAAAATAGATTGCTTATCTGTGTCAATTTCATGTATCTTTATTTAAACTGACATAAAGAAATATTAATTTAACCAGTAGGTTTTCAAAGTTGGAAATTATTCTGCGCACGCGCAGATTCAGGTTTTTGATTTCTTGCACCTGATACTACAATCACTTTTGACTTAACTGGAGCATTTTGTTTTTTCCAAAAATCGTACACCCTCTCACTCGGTTGTAATCGTAACTGCACGTTTTTGTGTTTACTTCTTTATTTTCATGCATTTTGCTCGATTTTTGTACACGCTAACAAGAATCCAGTGTTAAATATAAGTAGTACATTGGAAAGTTTTTAACAGTTCGTTGGTGGAAGCTAACGCCGCATTTTATGTTTATTAGAAACACAAAAAGAAGAATACAAAATTTGAATACTTTTTTTTAAAAAATAGAACACTAACTTGCACTAATTTTATGTATTGTCAATCAGACATTTTCAAACCACGCCGCTATGGCGCCGAATATTTATTGTTGAACGTTTTAAAGCATTCTTTGAGTGATGTAGGCACTTGAGTGGTTTGTTGTACGATCCAATTGAAAAGGCGGATCTGTCAATCAGAGCACATGTGTATAATTAATTTTTTCTCGCCGGATTAAGTTACGCCACAAGGAATTAGCCTAACGAAACGGTAGGAAGTATTTTGATTGGGTGAAAGTTTTAACACCCTGTATGATATACATCACTTACGGAACACTATATAGTTGTTGATTTTTAATTACATGCGAGATAATTGTGAAATTGTGTTACAGAGTTGTGAAATGATTTGACGATTATTCGGTTTTTCAATGTGCTCTTGTTGTTTGATGAGTTTATGTTATCAATTTGAATTTATATATATATGCAGAAATATATATAGTTATATACCAAATAAAGTACTAACTAACAGTATAGCAGTGTTACTTATCGATTTAAAAAAAAGAGGTTGTAAGATTGATATGTATATACGATTTGATAAGTGGTACTATTGACATATGAATTGGCTAATATTTGAGTATATATAATTGTATGTAGATTTGTTCACAAATTTTTTGTTAATTAAAAATTACATTGAAATTATCTTTATTGGTTTACTTATTGAAATATATTCCAACTTAAGGAACAGTCTGAGTTTTATTAAAAAAGATTTAGGCTGCTAATTCGGTCGGTTAAAAACTATTTTCGGATATGGATGTACAATTTAGTACCTGGGTACTGTGTTAAGTATTTGAACTCAGTTTTAATTTTTTTTAATTAACTCTTTAAAAAATTTAACTTCTACACTACACTATTCAAAGAGAAAAATTATATGAGGGTACGTTCCACTTATGTCATTTCTCGGAACTTTCCAGCCGGTTTCCTTATAATAAGTTTTCCTTTACTCACGAACATGAGATGAATTTTAATTACAAAATCACAACAAAAACGATGTGCGTAGTACTCTGGTATCTGTAGTATGGATACAAATAATAATGCAAGACCTGCTAGACGTTAGAATCTATAAATTATAAGTATATTGTAAAAAAAAAATATGAAAAAAAATCTTGACTATCCACTGGACAACACACGTACAGTCTTACACAAACGTAACAGTGACTAATATATTTTTACTGTTATATTTTTCCACGTTCGGCTGTTTTTTTTAGATATTGTAGGTTGATTTGCTGAACAGTGAGGCCAGTCGTGGCGCAGCGGTACGAAGTGTGACTGTACAACCGACTGGTTGTGGGTTCGATCCCCACTCGAGGAGATGAAATATTTGCTTAAATTTATATTTCTTCGCTGTGGTGCCGAGGTTAAGCGCGGCGTTGAGTTCTGCCACTCAACATGCAATGCTTCCAAAATTCGGCAGAAAGTTGGGAAAGGAGTGTCTTAACACTAGGTTCCCTTTGCCTACCCTGCTGTGTGCGGGATACAGCGTGAAGCTGATTTGCTGAGCCCAACTCCGCATTCTGCCCAGACAAAAATTTATATTAATTTATAGCATAATGTTCCATTACTATTCTTATACAGTGTATAATCATTTTCCATTGATGTACTTACTCTTAATTACGAACAAAGCAAGAGATATTAATGTGGCTAGAAAAAAGAGAATATGTCTTAACAAGTGGAGTCGCGTGCAAATTAAACTAGTTAAATATTTAAAAAAAAGCGATTTTCGAACTTCCCAATTCCTTTTTTTAGTTAGATCTAAATAATTGCGCTATGATAGCGTCACATCATCGTCATAAAATAAGATATTTTACGGGCATTAAATATAATTTGTATGAATTACACCCTTATAAATATAAAATACCTTTTACAATAATCAATAAACGTTTTTTCTTTAATTTTTATGTTAATATAAAGTATGAGGCATAAAATTTACAAATACAATTAAATTACTCAGCCATCGTTCTGACTACTGTTTTATTTATTGCCATTAAAGTTATGGCGAAGTAAAAATCACACTGTGAACATTTATAGCAGGCAGTTACTCCAGTTTTGTGCACTAAAAGGTTTATTAGTGTGTATTTTGTTTTATTGGGGGAAGTTTTTGTCCTGTACTTTTTTGGGATCTGCTTCAAGTAAATATACAAGTATAGGTATTATAAAGTTTTGCTTTTTAATTCGTTGTTTTTACTATCTATCTATTTTGTGGGCTAGCCGTTGATGGTTTTGGGTGTAGGAAAGGATGGAGCCGAGTTCGCTATGCCCACCCCAAAATATTTTGTTAAAAAATTAAGGCTGAAAAATTAAAAAAAATACACAAAAAGATCCTGGCATAAAATAATTAATATGAAGATTTTCTTTTCCTACATTTAAACGTTATCTCGGCTTTGATTGGATGGTCATCGCAAGGGACCAGAATTTTTTGTTAAAAAATTAAGGCTGAAAAATAAATAAAAACACATTACACAAAAAGATCCTGGCATAAAATAATCCATATGAAGATTTTCTGTTTGTACATTTAAACGTTAGCTCTACTTCGATTCGATGGTTTTAGTAATCCGACGCACTGCTACGTAAAAGGTAGGAATTTTGAGAGATCCTATCATACTGCTCCTCTGCACTCCCTAACCAACCTACCGACATGCCAAGTTTTAACTGTCCAGTTTTTCAAATTCCTATAATCACTCGCTAACGGAAAATAATATTCATATAATAAATTTCAAGAAATAAAGTTGAAACCTTAAAAAAATATTCATTAAACAGCCGACTCGTCAAGCAATTTATGACGTGACTGTTTATGTCATCTCACTTTAAAGAGAAAAAATGTATGCGCTTTTGCAATAAAGTAATGAAGATTTTCGAGAGAATTTCACTTTAGTATATCTGTCAATCATGTGTGATGATAATTTTGCGTCCCCCTTTTTCTTATAATATGTATAAAATTAAGTACTTTATGCGTTTCCTGCCGCTGCTGCTATCGATAATGACTTAATATTGTAATTGCGTTATCGCGTCGCAAGTTAAATAAGATGTTATCGTATAGAATATTTTAATGGAAAATGAATTATTGTAAGTGAAAAAGTACGTGCCTAACCGACTGAGAGAGGCATAACTTTTTGTAGCTTATTATCAGATTTTTTTTTATCTTGACACGTTATCCTTCGTATAGGGTAGAGAGGACTTATCGTCCGAATTTTGTTTTATGTCTAGTTTTCTTTATTACTTGCTTTATATATTATTTGGCATGAGCAATTGCTGTACTAAGATCTCTTAGTGATATAGCGCTTTATGCTGCTGACCTTTCACTCATTTTGAAAGTAATTTACGCTATACTATTATTTTCCCATTCTTAAAAATCCTATCCACCTTAAATTCTAAGTACCTTATAAATTGTTTTCTCATAGTTATCGTTCGCTTCAATGCATAAAAATCTCCTAATTTTAACCTGTAGGTAAAAAGTATAACTGTCAGTGATGAAGGCGTTATGATCTGCAGATCGGACCAAAGAAATCTTATAACAACCGAGATCTACAGTAATTGGATGCCATTTCAAGCATTCAATCAAGAGAAATGCCATATAGCGGTAAAATATACTTTGCAATTTTTTAATGTCGATACGAGAAGAAATGTATCTCGTTAATCATATTACAAGCTAAGCTCATTAAACGTACATTTGTAATTGTCATTTTCGGCATCGAAAACAATGGGCCACGTAGTGACGTATTTCGTACCAGCAAGGTTTATTTCTTCAAAGTTTTTAATGTCAGTGCTAATTACTATCTCATCATCAATCATTTCAATTTTAAGAAGTGTAGAATAAATGGAACTTTATTGGAGAAACTTTAAGTCGAAGATAGATCGTCGCAAAATTCAATTATGCTCCAATAACGAACGACATGGCCACTTGGTGTATCTTTTTGTTTTCCTTAAAGCCTGTTTCACACTACTAGTCAGATATTCTTCAATTACGGCGATTATCTATAGGTGTAATGAGAGATAAGTCGGTCTTGTCGTATCACGCTGCAGTTGAAACCATTGATCTTTTGATGAACACGCAACGCTGTTAACTCATAGGAAGTGTAATATATACGTAGATTAGATAATAGTGTTCGATGACCTATGTATAATCATTTATTTAAATTATCGCTATGCATATATATATGATTCTAATAAGTTGTTCTATGATAAGAGGTTTTAAGTCCATAGAGAATACGGCCAAGCAGAAAAGTTGTCGTTTTTTCATTAAACACTTATATTACGATTCTTGTCCTATTTATGTATTTATTCTCGCAAGGGCAAGTCACTTTATGTAAATTTTATTACTTTTTACTAGGCCATGGTAAATACATTGGGCAGGGTAGAGACACCAAGTTCAGGAATAGTACGTGTAGTACGAATTAAAGTAACAAAATTATAAAAATTAACTATAATTACACGTTGTAAATAACATAGAATCTGACTAATATTTTTAATAATCATATTAAACATTAGCAGACTATATTATTTCAGCCTTAACAATAATGTATGAAATTAATATGGCATTGTAAGGCAGAGGGAACCTAGTGTTAAGACACTCCGTTCCCCACTTTCAGCCGAATTTTGGAGGCATTGAGTGTTGACAAGCGGAACTCTACGTCGCTCTTTGCCTCGACGCCAGAGCGAAGAAATGGAAATATAATTTTAAATAAATGTTTCATTTCCTCGAGTTTTTTTTAGGCTTTCGTAATCTTTTAATAACATGCTAATTTAGATTTAAGTTTATTTATAGTCTCAACTTGTTCTTATTAATTAAATATCTTTGTCTTCTGACTCGGTTTGATTTAAGTTTGGCAGCTATAACTGTATGAAAATGAAAAGTTTGATCATCAATATCTGACATCGACGGCGTTCTTTCTTTTTCAGTATCTTTCGTGCCTTCCGTTGTTCTATAGGAGTAATTTCGTCGATAGTCTTTATTATTCCTTTCTCCTTCTTTATTAAATATTATGCCTTTTCTTTTGCTTTTGCAATTAATATTTTTCAGAATCACTATTAAATTCTTTCATATCGTAGGCTCTCTGCTTCGCGTTTCTTCTATATATTTTTTTCACGTGTTAACTTTTACCGTGGTGCCCTGATCTGTAATAATATTAGACGATAATATAATAACAATATAAACTGAGAACTCCTTTATTTTTCAGTTTTAAGATTTTACTAAAATTATTTAAATTATTTTAAACTGTTACTTGATAAAAAAATATGCTATATCTACATTTTTTTGCACTAACATTATCTCCCCTGCTCAATAAGTCTCTTCCCTGGCAAGAAATATGGCAGGGGAAAGACGTTTTCATGATAATTTTTATTGTTTTAATTGACTTAATAAATGTTTCAGTACATTATGTATCACACTTTAACAATTACATTATTTTTAAATCAGACCAGTAAATACTAATTATGACTTACCAGGTACAATGGACCTCACGAAACCACTACTTTGTACCAATGGGACGCAACATCTAACAAATACCGGCGCTCTTACGGCTCACGTGTTTTGCATTGCTAACTTTACGTCGATAGATGACCTTGAGCGCTATTTGGAATATATAGTTTTATATATGTATTTGTAGTAGCGAAATGAAATTTGCCAGGGTAGATATCCAAAATAAGTGGGACAAAAGTAAAGTTTAAAAAATATTGCAAATAAATAAATATTGTTCTATTTTTCCTTAACAATAATTAAATATATTTATTGAAATTTGTATTTAACAAACTTTAATTTATTTACTGATACAAAGAAGGTATGTATCGTTTGCAAATTAAACTGAAACCGACAGAGGGACAGGCCAGGGTAGATACTTTTTTAGACTTTATAAGGAATTTCAGAAAAATATACGTTAATTAGACGTTTAATCGTGACGTTATTTAATAAAGTATATTTAGGTGACGTGTTTCATAGCAAAAAATAACAACTTATACAATAAAATCTATATTTTAAACTGATGGCCCCACTAGTTACCTCTTATCGTAGAATTACCCATATATGAAATATTCAGTTTAAAAAAAGTGTAGCGTTGAATTTCGCTACTCAGAACATAATGTCACGACATTCGAGTTCGAGCGTAAAGTTAGAACGGAGTGTCCTGACACTGCTCTCTCTGTCTATACTGCTATGTGCGGGACTTCACGCTGTATCCCGTTATTTTTACACTAGAATTTGAATCTCATTTTCAGACTACACATTGCGTATTGAGTAGCGAAACTCAACGCCGCACTTATAGTAGAATCTCACATAATGATATTAAAATCTCTGTTTACACTTCTTATTCTAGAAGTTATGCTTTTTCGCTTTATGCTGTATCCAGCATACAGAATATAACAGGGTAGGCAGGTGGTACTTGGTGTTAAAACATTCCTTACCCCTACCTAGCTAACACTAGGCTAATATAAAAACACAATTATAAACAAGGATTTGGTTAGAGTCAATATAAAAGGAGAGTAATCCTATTTCATTATTTTCCTAGATAAATCTTTTGTAGATAGAATCATATCCAAATGCCAGTTGTTCAAACAATCGCAGTTATATGTGATTGATTATTTTTTTATCATCTGACATTTGCATGTCTGTCCGTCTTTAATGCTGTAGTATTGAGATCGTGATAGGTTTCATAACCGATCGAAATGTATTGTATGCTGATGATGATACTGATAACGTAGGAAGTTTTTACTAGTTGTATGTTGGTTTCATTTGTTGAATTCCCATGAAGGTTTTGATTATGGAGTATGATTAACAAATGAAAAATAAGTTTTTTTTAAATTTGATTTATTTTATCCCACTAGTTTAGAGGTAAACTAAATAAATGAATAATCAAACAATAGTGCGTAATAATATACAATAACACAATAAAAGTAAACTATTAAAGCCATTGAATCCAAGGTGTCGAATAAATAAAGAATAATATATATTTATTAAAATTTACATTAACAACTAATAAATATAGTATGTATTTTAAATCTCTTTCGTTACTTAGTGCCGGACAGACATTGTACATACGAAATAACGCAACGTAGATATAACAAAGATACCATTAAGAAATTTATTATACATGGAAACAGAAAAAAACAAGAATTCCATTTTACGCCTAAAATTCCATTAAAACAAAGTTGTGGGCGATTAATAGGTACGTACGTAAATAATAAAAAAACGTAAAATAATTTATTAAACATTTCATAAATAACAAATGTTAACCACATTTGTAAGATATATTAAATGTTTATTTCGTATCATCTTCGAAATAACGATATCAACATGTACATTTTACACGTCTACAGTTGTAGGATCTATATAAAATGCACACATTTAAGACGGTGTATCTAAACAGGAAATGAGCCGCCGTGATTGCTATCTGTCTTACCTGTTCCATTAAACAGTAATTTTATTAATAACAAATGATTGTGATTCAAAATACAATTAATTTGTTTGTTTACAAATCTCCAACTAATAAATTCTTGGATTAATTATGGATATTGGCACATCTGCCACTTAGTCAGGAGTAATAAGGCAAAGATGAGTGAACTTGTGATAATTCACTGTTTTGTTTATCCATAATATAACATTGAGCCAAGCTTAAATCGAAATTAAAATTGCCACATGTTTATGTTTATAGTTCACTCCCAGTCACTCGGTAACAGTGCCACGATGACTCAATATTTTGAATATATCGTTTTGAATTTTAAGTCATCGTGTAAAACATTTATGAAATAGTAATTTCTCCTTATATAGTTAAAAACGTACAAAACAACTTTAAACGCGATCATGTTCAAAAGTTTATTACATTTTAACAACACTTCGAAGATAAGTTATTTATGGTCATGGTAGGATCAGAAACAGCAATATCAGTTTTAACCGTAGACACTTTACATGATAAATCATTAATAAGTAAAGACTCGCAAATTTATGTTCATGTACATTCATATTTACTCTTAATCTGACACTTTAATTTTTTAATAACCGTGTAAAGAATTATAACTTACCCAAATTTAAAAAAAAAATAAGAAAGTCAATTTACGTCAATACTACAATAAAGTATAAATCCATATTCGTTGTTCGCCAAGGTTTACTTTTTGCTTAACACAAATTTAGGCGCCATTGATATATCTGACTTCGTTCTGTCAATCTTCAAGAGTTAAAAAACGATTTTCTTTATTATGTAACTTTTAAAGTTGAAATCAGCCTGGTTATATGTAAATTGTTTCATGCCGAGTAGATGACGCTTGTAGGCGTGATAATTCCCGAAGTAAATATGAAGAGAGCTGTGAGAGCTCCCGAAATGTATGTAGGTTTACTTTGCACGAGCGTGGGAGAGGTAAAAGGTTGAAAATGTTATTTTCAATAATCCATATTATTGAATGAGTTGTTAATTGAACCAAAGCTAGCAGCATCTGTTTTCATGTGTTTTCATATGTTTTCATATGCGAGTTATATGAGATAGAGGGACTGATAAAAGCTATAAACATATTACGATTAGGACTAATGATTATATTAATATGATTATATTATACATTTTTATAATATCATTTTAGCTAGAGCAAATTATTGCGTTAGTGATACTGAATCTAAATTAACGCCAATGTGTCATTTTAAATGTTAACCAGTCTAAGGTATGCAAATGTGTTTCAAATGGAACCTGTTATGTACAAATGCTCTCAAGAACAATGATTACATATTTTTTCTTAATAAATATTTTATTTTAGATACAGTTATTACAAACAATATCACTCAAAACAATAATAACTAATGTAATAATATTTGTTTCTAGGCTTACGAGCTATCAACTTTGACGGGAACACAAGTCATGCTACTAGTCGCGTCTGAAACTGGACACGTGTATACATTTGCCACGAGAAAGCTTCAACCAATGATTACGTCGGATTCAGGCAAAAGGCTCATCCAGACGTGTCTCAATTCACCGGACCCGCCCACTACGAGCGAGCAGAGGATGGCCGCCACCGGCTTCGAGGAGACCGAGCTCACGTATAACGTAGTAGACGACGATATGAAGGTGAGGCAACTGGCGTACGCTGGCTCAGCGCAGTATCCGATAGAGCATCACCCCGGGCTCGCCCCCTCGCCATTGCAACAGTACCACCAGCACCCCCCATGCCCGTCTCCGCTCCCGCTCAGCTCGCTAGGACAACCGTACTCTCACGCACATTTATCTCACCCCCATATGTCTCATCACCCACAACGGTAGTTTACAACTACTAATTACATTTAATTGGCATCGATATTTAATCGTTTAATGGAATTAGTCACGTTCTAAATAAGTTTGTTGAAATATTGCGATACACTACAGTAGTCTTGATTTTGTACATAGAACTCTTAAAGTAACATCGTTTTTGAGGATTCGACTTGAATATTGCACGACAAACTTTCGAATGTTGCACATAAATTATTGCAAATCGAAATTGACAGGTAAAAAAGATTAAAGAACACAATAATGCAACATTAACCATTTAAATCTCATTTCTTGTGTTCACTGCTCATTAAATGTGTAGTACCATTGAACGTTCGATTGAAACTTCTTTAAGATCAATTTATTATGTGTTCTTTTTTATTATGCCGTTTCACTAAAAATCAATTTGTCTGCGATCTTTAATAAATCATTCGTCGAAATCTATGAATGGAAGCGATGTCTATCATCAGTGGTGTCGAAAGCGATCGGTAGCGAGTAATCACATTTAAAATCGGTTCATAATTAACGTCAGAAACCGGTTGAAGATTTCCGAATGATGCTTCGGAATTGGGAGCCGTTTCGTGTGTAACTATTGATTCGTTATTATGAATGAATTGGTCTTTCATTCTACTTTGACTATAGTAATCGAGACGTCATAGGTGTGCTTTTCTAATAATTGAGTACCTACGTCGACCTCTGATAAAGTTAAAAGTTTCTTTATATTCTTTTTTTTTGCTGCAAAGCTATTTGTAATTCATTTTAGTTGTATAATTCTGATAGTACAAAATGAGTTCAATATTCTATTAATAAACATCTAAGTTATTATAAAAATTATATATCCTTTTATCTATAAAATGTAACAAAAATCATCAACTAGCAGGTGTTTAAGCCAGTGAGTTTCAAAGAAGCTTTAGAGTTCCGGGCTGTATGTGAGCCGGATTATAAAATGTGAAATTGAAAATTATTTCTAGTTATGATAAATTATCTAATCATTTGTCAAAGTATATAAAAATGATCTCTTCGCCGGTTAATAATACGAACTACTTCATTTAGCTTAGCTATAAATCATAATATTCATTTATATGTTTACCCCAAATTTTAATTCTGGTCATTGAATGGCACTGGCTTGATATAAATAGGAATTGTTTTCGTTATTTCGTGTCCTTCTCGTTAACATTATAGTCTTGATACTACTAATATCTTTGTAAAATATTACTTGTCAGCATTGAAATGTTGAAATCGATTACGTCGCCACTCTCGATTCGGCCGATGATAAAAATCTTTCATTGGTTAGTCCACTTGACGTACGGGAATAACATGTCTGAGACAACATGACTGCTCATTGTTCACTTGTTCAAAGTTTGACCTGAATGATATATTCACGATGTAATTACGGTTCCGAGAGATTGGGCTTAGAAAGAACGTCAGAGATTATGATTTAGATGGAAATTATGTTTTTAATAAACTTATAGTGGTGTACTCATTTTTTTGTCACATTGATATTGAATAAAAGAGTCATTGTACCTGCACTTGAATGTGTGTTTGAGAGACCATTTTCTCCTGTCATAAACGTGATAGTCTTCGCATAAATTTGATGGTTTAAGTATTCTAAAGCTATGTCGCGATATGACGAGAATATAAATGGTAGAGTCTGCGCCTGTAGCTCTGCCACATAGGATGCTCTTGCATGAATTAGCGGTATAAATGCGGAATTCGGTCACTGCCCTCGCTACAGATCGCCTAATCTCAAATTCTTTGCTGTTTCGTAACATCTTCACGTTTCACTTTCAGTGTAGTGTTTGCGTACTATAGATGATATCGTTATACTTCAAGACACGTGTATAATTAAAAAATAAACGTTTCATATGTCGCCGCTTGGACATTTTTACTTTTTTATTACATTTTAAGCTCGCGTCGGTGAGTCATAACGTATTCTGCGCGACACGCGTCTATTCTAGACACAGCTCGTTATGCGTCTCGCGCCTCCCTATATTAACTTATCAATACCATTGTTTTGATAAACGCTCGGGCAATTTTTGTTGACTCATCTCATTGTATGGCATAATTGTTGGTGCATAAGCCGATTGCTCAAGTCTGGCGGGATTTAACAATAAAGCTAATTTGACTAATAGGTGCGTTGTAATCGTCGCCGCGTGTGGCTTAAGGATTAGCTACAATATCATCGGTCTCCATACTGTTCCTTTAATGAGCGCCTCTCTAAAGCTATTGTTCTAGTTTTTGTTTCTTTATCGCGCATGTATCTTGATTTTAAATTTCATTTGTATTATTGTTTTAACATTTGCTTTTAAATGTTATTTTCATTTATTATATATCGATAAGCTCAACTGATTGTGTTTTAAGCGCTAATATTTTAAAATACATTATCTAATTAAATATGTCACAAGTAAATTAAATCAATTAATTTGTTTATATAGAATCTTATAAAAACATCTTTTACATCAATGAGTTATTTCTACTTATTAACGAAGCGACATAGATCGTTCTTTAAAATTCTTTGATCTTTGCAAGAATATTCACTTAAATACCGGTGTATCCTGTAATTATTGAGCTTGCTGGCCTCCTTAACGAAATACACTCTCGACAAGTACGATATAAGGATAATAATCATTTATTCGATCTCGCAGTGTCGTTATTTGCTGGACAAATTAAGAGATTTTGAACAGTTTGGATTTTTCTTATGCGCGACTTGCGCTGTCATCTTGGTAATGGTACCGGGAATTAATCGTTGTGGAAGGATATAAAAAAACTATTTGTGATTAAAATAAACATGACATACTTTATGAGATTTACGTAAGCTTAAAATTTACCTGAACTTTTCAATAAAATTTATAAACAAATGCTTCAATTTATAGTTATTGCAGGAACATAATATGGTTTTAAGCTTTATTTAAAGTCGAACTTATTTATATATCTTTATGCATTTTCTACAATTTATATGATACGCATATAACACCTAACTAAAGGTCTTAATATAGATTAGTAGCTACATTGCATAACAAGGCCATATATAGGTCACTGGAAGTACGTTTGATGAGCGATTCCGCATCGACGTTATTTCGGATCGCGTTTGGTATTATTTTAAGAGCTTTCGTCCACTCGTTGCACTATTACGGTAGACCTGCCCGCGTTTCTGTTGCATAATTCAGACACGAGCTCCGCTGTTTGCATTCCGATACTTGATATGTGCTTTCACATGTATTTATGTACCAGATTTTGTGTCTTCGTAATGTTCGTCGAATAAATAAATTGTGTAGGCACAAATACAATGGGCGAGCCGGCGTCCCTCGTTACGTCGGCAAATGTAAAGTTAGCTTCTTGGGTCAGCTTGTCAGGTTGAGATATTTCGCGGCAGTTGATGCGATCGCTTATATCATTGTTTAGGGACTTCGTTACAGACGTTACATCAGTGGTTCATGTCTCTCGTTACAAATTGTCATGAGCTCGTTTAGCAAATCGGGTTTTATGTTTTGTGTTTATTGCGAATATCTAATTTGAAAACGTTTTATTGTGGTAAGAAATATGATACCTACATCATATTATTAGATCAAATACTGTCTAAATTGTAAATTATGCCAGCTCAAGTCTCAGTTGAGTAATCCAAAATCTCAACATCATTATCTTGCTTCTATCTAACACAATTCTGTTCACATCTCCTTTACCGCAATTGTAATGATTTGCGGCGGAGGTCCTCTTTTGTATGCGCTAGGCTTAACGTTTTGTATGCAAGGTGCAGCTACACTATCCCGTGCCCATCGGATCCAGAAACTTCCGCGACTGACCGGCCTGATTGCTCTAATTGAAATTTATACGCTGCGTCTCGAACGCGCCTCGGTTCCCAAATGCCTTCTAATTCGATAAAATTAATGAATTGGTGTATAAATTGTCATAGTGGCCATTATATTTTCGTTTGCATTTATGCGATCTCGTTTACTGGATCGACATTGGACGTGCTCATCCATTATAGATAGCCAGTGACCGTCCGGAGGTTGAAGTCTGTGTCATTCGATAATTGGACCCACGATTATGTAGCCGATCCAGCCTATTTACAAATATCTGTAATAGATCTAATGATTGACAGTTGATCATTGATTTATTCTGGCTTAATATAAATCCAATTACGTTAAACGCTTTTCATAGATGAATACTGTTGTGTCAGTTGTTTGTAGTGGTTTCAGTTGGATTGATTCGGCGAAACGGCACCGGCCCACTTCCTAAAACTAGACTGGGAGACGCAGATGGTTAAAATTAGGCCCGCCGGGAATAGCGTAAACCGTGCGTGCCTCGTCACCGCGCCGTCTTCATAGATATTGTATTACAGCGCAACTAATCAAAATTTCATTTACATTATGGATAAATTTATCAATTTCTTCCCATTGTTTGCCTACCAAGTGTTTTAAAAAAAAAGGCAAGGTTACGTCCGATGAGAATATTTAATTTTATTTTACTGAAACACCATGACACTGAATTGTAAAGCCGTTGTTTCGAATACGCAAACAATGTTTTCCTGTCATCGCGTGAATATACAAGTTATCTCTGGGTCATCCTTTTGTTATCTCCACGGCTAGCTTGCTGAGCACAGTACCAGCAAAAGCCTCTATACTTTATATTCCATTGCTTGTTTCTTTGAAAGCGTCTTAATTTTATTTGGCTAGCAAGTATTGGACGTCGTCAGTTTCAAGATATCGTTACATTCAAGTTTGTCGGTACAGCTCGACCGTTATCTCGTGGGAAATGATTGTAGCCGGCGCGCTTTGTTAGGATGATTGTCCACTAGCGGTGTAGATGCGCCGATAGGTACAGCCTGCGTGACAGCTATGGGAACAAAACACTGCGTCTGATACTATAGCTCTAGTTAAGATATTTCAGTATTCGTTTATCTCAGCATAATTAATTTCTTATAAGCTTATTTTTCAAATCTATTTATTACGATATGAACATAGAAATTAAAATGTAAATTATGAAAGTGGCATAGACAGTTTATTGAAAATATATATTTTGTTTTATTCTATACAATAGAATAACCTATGTAGATGTTAGACGTGTAATATATTCTACAGGCGTACACCGCTAACTCGAAGTTATTCTGTTCTGAAAACAAATCATAACCATCCATCCATCATACTTTTCTATTGATCGTTACTAGAGCTTACAAACAAAACGCTTTCAAATGGTAATCCTCGGAACGTGCCGTGAATTGGTTCCGCCACACTTCGTGGGAAATATCCTAGCGACATTTAAAATTTCAATTTGTTTAAACATTACCTCAAGTATAAACCAGCTAAGTTTTATAAAATCTTAGTGATCCAAAGTTTCCATGATCGTTTAGAAATTACTTATATTTAGTTTTAGAGTAAATATTTAAAACAAATATGGAAATGTTGTATAATCAAAAATAATATATAGAAAACGGGTATAGAGTTATTTTAGATTTTAATTAAGCAAATATTTTTGAATTTTGTTCTAGTTCAGTAAATATATAATAAATATGCCAAGAAATGATAAGTCAATAAAATGGGTCATTGAATAACTTGTTTGTATTTTGAACAATTGACCTTATATGGCCACCTACAGGCGGTGATATAATCGCTTTTGCTTTGCGTCGCGCGTGGGCAGCGTCCTTCCGAAACGTTGGCGCCGATC
>DWLH01000919.1:0-15454 GCA_018249795.1 Heliconius telesiphe telesiphe
ACTCGAGGAAATGAAATATTTATTTAAATTTATATTTCCATTTCTTCGCTCTGGTGTCGAGGCATAGTGCGGCGTTGAGTGCCGCCACTCAGCACGCAATGCCTCCAGATTTCGGCGGAAAGTGGGGAACGGAATGTCTTAACACTAGTTCCCTTTGCCTACCCTGCTGCGTGCGGGATACAGCGTGAAGCTGATTTATTTTTCATCTTCTTAATGCGGAAACAAACTATAAATAATATAGTAAATATGTAGTAAAATTTTCGAGAACTTGAAGTGTGACGAATTAAAAGTAGCACGAATTTGGAGTGTAAAAAAAATAATTTGAGTGAGCCGATCACTAGTTAAATAATAAACGGAAAAAAAAGCGTTTGGTCCATCCATGCCCACCCCAGAATAATATAAAAAAATCTTTACACAAACATATATTCAAAGCTAAACTTCGGGCCCCCACGCCAGAAAATATCTCTAGATACGCATACTATCACAATCTAGATAGCATAATACTAAAACAAATAATAAACAGATGTCTATACTACAATACACACATGTAACCTGAACTACAATTAAAGTTCATTGAACTTGGTTTGTGATAACGATTAAAAAGAACCCGTTCTTATCAATGTTTTTTTTTAACTGACATTACCTGCTCATATTTTAATCTTTTATACGTCAACCGTATTTTTATAATCCCGTCCCGGGTCCCGTTTTCCCCGTTCCTATAGAAATTTCGGGGACTATTTTTTTGCTTTTGCTTCCCAACACAAAGAACCTACATCGCGAAGCATGTGTGTTATCTGCCAGTCACTTAGTAACGGAAGAGTTTTATATATAATATAAATAGATAAATAGATAATGTAGACATCAGGGTATTCAGAGATAACCTTGTAGTAAGACTTGAGACATTTCGTTCCCCATTTTTCGTTCAGTTTTCAAAACATTTCGTGTTGAGTGGAATAGGCATGATGACAGATTTTGTAATTTTAGTATTAAAAAAATATATGTAAGTATAAAATTCGCACCAAAACGCGCCGAAGTGTCATGGCGTCGCTTGTGACGTCAAGTCTGAGTAACCTGTCAATATCATTATATACAACGTATTAAACTACACTCTGATTGTCGTTGAACGTACCACGACGTCTTCGACGACTTCGTTCTTCGTCGACCGTATTATATAGTTTAATTTTTATAAATAATGATTGAATCTATACTTCATTAATCAAAATAATACGTGTTGTGTAATCTATTAATAGGTTTTCAATAATTAAATACATCATTTAATGATTTGGCTCATATAAAGATATAATGCAAAGTGGTCCAAGTACTTAATGTTCTTAAAATTGGTATATTTAGTAGGCAGAGGTAATTTAGTGTTAAGATACTCCGTTCCCCTTAAGACTTTGCCTCGTTACCAGAGCGAGGAAAATGAAAATATTAAATATTTCTTTCCCTCGAATGGGAATCGAACTCACAACGTGTAGCGTTTATAGTCGCACGTTTATGCCCCTGTGCCAAGACTAGCCTGGCTGTATTATCTCTGTCTCTTAGTATAATTGAGTAAGCTATTTTTATAATTTCTTACCAGTTTACAGGGTGGAAGCGTCAGCGCTCCTTTTACGGGAACAGCATATAGGTTAAAATATTTTAAACCCATACCTACAGAAATTAATCAAGATATCTCAACAGTGTAGACGTAGGATTTTTTTTTATTTCACGATGTTTATCCATACCTGTCTTTCGTGTGACGCAGTTAAGCATATATACCAATAACGTAAACACATACATACTACTACAAAAATACTACTAAAGGTTACACAACTTTGAACTTTGTCGCCAATACCTACGACTCGATTTCGGAATGAGGCGTATGTGGCGGTTTCCCTTTGATAGGTTTATGTCTACGTGCGTCGTTCTTGACAACAGGCGTTTTATTTTACAACGATAATTTTATTACTTATTTTGTTTGTAAAAATAACTTTAATTTTTGGGGAAAAAAAAATAATTATATTAGGCTTTTATAGACTAGTTAAAACTGTGGTTTCATTTAAAGTGGTCACGACAAAAACACTCTGTATAATGTATACTAGTGTGAGACAAAAAATAATAATACGAGTAACACGTTAATACTCAAAATAAATACGTTCTCCCTCAACAAATATTTTCTGTCACTTTCCGCAAGAGAAACATGCGAAGCGAACCAGAGGGTTGCTTTACCCCATCCTAATCTAGATATATAAAAGGATATGTACCTGACTGACTGAGGTAAGACGCACGCACAGCCGTAACCGCTGTGCGTAGAAACGTGAAGTTTAGACAGATGTTTATTTTCATAATTTGGACATCCACTAAGAAGGGATTTTGAAAAATTTTAATCCTAAAGGGATGAAATAGGGGTTGAAAGTTTGTATGGGTTTTTTTAAATCGGCACCGATTTTTATAAAATTCCGACTCTTAAAAATATTTCATTGAACACGTGTTTCATGGTTTTTTTAAGAATTCACCTCCTAAGGGTTCAAATAAGGGGTTGAAAGTTTATATGGAAAAATCTTTAAATCGCCACTGATTTTTAAAAAAAAATTAATTCAGACTTAAAAATATTTTATTGAACACGTGTTTCGTGGTTTTTTAGAATTCACCCCTAAGGGTGCAAATGAGCGGGCGAAGCCGCGCGCGCCCACTATTTTTAAATATAAATATCATCACGATTTAACATTTGTACTAACTATCATCAACAACAATTAAGTCACAACTGCGCCAGAAGGCACTAAACAACTATACCATTTATATAATCAAAGTAGTTTATGTAAATATTTACACGTAACTGTTTAGCGGTAAAGGAGATAAGGCGGTAGATAATAAATACTTAGAAGAGATTTGTTACAAAAGCCTGCTTACTAAGTTTAGCACATTGAATAAATGTTTTTTACATTATTTTTTTATGGAAAATATAATAATACAAAAAAATATAAATAATATTTGAGGCCAGTCGTGGCGCAGTGGCACAAACATGCGACTGTTAGCGCAACAGGTTGTGGGTTCAATTCCCACTCAGCTTCACGCTGTATCCCGCACACAGCAGGGTAGGCAGAGGGAACCTAGTGTTAAGATACTCCGTTCCCCTCGGAGAAATTAAATATTTAATATTTACATTTTCTCGCTGCAGTAACGATGCAAAGCGCGGCGTTGAGTTCCGCCACTTACCGCGTAATAACTCAAAAAATCGAGAAAGTGGGGAATAGAAGCGTCTTAATGCGAACGGAATGTCTTAACATTAAGTTCCCAGGATTCTTCTTCCCTGTTATGTTCGCGATATAGCGTGAAGCTATAAAAAATGTTTTTAATGGAAAATATACCCAATAATACATTAAATGATTCGAATCAGGCTGTAAACGTTATTTTGATTTCCTCGCCCTGGTAACAAGACGAGGCGCGGCGTGGGATGTCTCAGAAAGTGAGGAACGGAATGTCTTAACACTAGTCCAGTGTCCAGTTCCCTCTGTCTGTATAATAATATATTTTTTAAGGTTCCATACCTAAAATGATAAAAACGGAACCCTTATAGGAATACTTTGTTTTCTCTCTTTTTATCTCGAAATCGCGTGGATGTATCAATCTGAAATTAATATCAAATATTCAGGTATACGGTCCCTTGGAGCGCAAAAATAATTAAGCATCCAAGCCAACACAATCAAAATATACTATTAGCATATATAAATTTTGTATGAAATTCACTTCCTAAGTTTCCTACAATTATAAAATTTGGCAAGAAGTGAGAACTTGTAGTACAAATAAAAGAAAAATCAAAAAGTGAAAATTTATAGATATTTCATAGAAAAATATATATATATGTGTAGTACATTCCAGGTCACTCCGTTTTGATTAAGTCATTTCCGTTCCCCATTATCCGTAGAAATATCCGATAATATCTTTAGATACTTGCATATAATTTACTCTGGACACTATAATCTCTTGCTATTCTGATCGGTAACAAACACAAAAAAAAAACACTTACTGTGACGAATCCTTTTATATTTTATCTGCGACATTTTTAAATAAAAACAATCTCACTCCACAAAAACAAAACCATCTATCATCATCTATTTTCAATCCAGAGAAAAGAATGACTGAGTTGTAATAATTGACACAATAGAAGCTAAAATTACTTTGAAGTACCCTCGATGTTTTTTTTTTAATTTTCGTCTATAATTTTTAGGGATTAGTTTCATGCTGTATCCCGCCTGTCACAGAGTGGATGGGTATTCATATTCGACCCAGATTTCGAGACATTGCGTGTGGAGTGACGGTACTTAACGCCGCATTTGTCTTGGTACTGGTGCCAGAGCGAGTAAATGAAAATAATTCAATTCGTGGGAATCGAAACCACAACCGAAGAGTTTACAGTCAAACGTTGTGCCGCTGCACCACGCCAACCTCAATCTGTCACTCCTTAAGACATTAAAAAGGCGCAGTGTTGAGTTTTCTTAAGTTATAAAAAACTTTAATTTTAATTTTTACGTGAGTTTTCATACTCACGTAAATTTAATGTTTAGTTATTATTCGCCCATTGTTTGTTAGGCGGCGAAACTCAACACCGCGCCCTGTCGCGTGACAATCGTCGCGCCTTGATAATAAGTATATTATTTATTTTTGGCACCGTAGGCTTGACTATTACGTCATCGACATATCAAATAGTTTTTTATCATCTTTTAGATAATAATCATGTTTTAATAAACAAAATTATAAACGAGACGCCTTATATTTAATTTTTTTTATTTTTTTATTTTTAAAATTATTTATTACTTTAATAATGTGTAATTTTAAAATTATTTCGTCAGCGAACAAATTGTTCAAAACTCTTTCTCCATTTTTTGCCCATATTTGAGATATCATCGCGTATTAAGTTCCGGAACTCAACGTCACATTTTATTTATAGTATCACTTTTTTAAGCTGGGGACACAGGGAGATCCTGGGAACCCAGTGTTAAGAAACTCCGTGCCCCATTTTCCGCCCAATTCTTGTGGGTTGAGCAGCGGAACTCAAGGCCGCGCTTTGCTTCTTTACTAGGGCGAGGAAATTAAAATATTAAATATTTCATTCCCCTGAGTGGAAATCGAACCGATAACCGTTGTGTTTTCAGTCGCACACTTGTGTTCCTGCGCCACGACAGCCTCAATTGTATTACTAGAACCGAAAAATAAAAAGAAATATATAACCATTCCACCGAGTAGGAATCGAACCTACAAGTACAACCATCACATACAATAAAATACTTTCCATTTCGTCACGATAGCGTTAACAGATCATAAAAACCAATAATAAAGCAGAATAATAAAAATTCTTCGCCATTTTCCTCAAAGAAGATTAATAAAAACTGGGCAAGTGCGAGTCGGCATGCTAAACGAGGGTTTCATACCAATTTCATGATTGTAGATCAACAAGGAGAACTGTTATAAAAATCGTTAAATTAGGTTTATGGCATATACCAAATACATTTATGTTTTTCTTAGTTTCAAGTTGTGTTCAACATATGAATATAGCCGGAACACACTGCTGCGCTTTGTCTCGTTACCAGTTCGACGTCACAACAGTCACTCGTTTACAGTGCAGTGGCTCAGACTGCATCTCAATACGAATGCATGAAATGAACTACATATATACATACATAAATTTGTGATGGTTTTTTTTTAAATTTTTCATTCAAACTAATTTTTGTTAAAAGTTTTCACTGAGATCCACAGCAGTTTTTTAGATTATTCATTATCATAGTTGGTGTGTGGTAAAGATACTGAAATAAAGCTTAAGAGTTTTTTTTTGTTCTGTAAATAGGATTTATAAATAGGATTTTGTAGCTGTTTCCCAGACCTCAACTCAATAATCTATAAGCGACTTGACCCTAAAGTTATCGTAACTGCCTCGGGAGACATCGGAATACATTACGAAGCACGGGTTAGGGGAATCAGCTTACTTCTAACATTTTCAATATGTGGTACATAGCTTAGCTGGCTGTCCAGAATTAGACTAGGTATTTTTATTTGTTACCGTAACTATTCTTTCGCCATTGATGGTAAGTGGAACTATTTTTTTTATTCTTGGCAACAAATATGATGTAATTTGTCTTAGATGTGTTTACAGTACCTAAGTAGGTTTGATTGCAGCCACATATGCAATAGATCTAAATCACTTTGAGCTTGTTCCACTATTGATGCTATAGATTTACCGGAGTATAACAAACTTGTATCATCAGCATATGGTGTTAGGTCACCCTTTAAGCCTGCTTTATAAACATCATTTATATGGACTAGAAAAGTAAGAGGCCCAGGACAGATACATATTTTAAATTAAATACTTTTGTCCTTTTAGTTCCATGTATGAGTAGGGCCCCATATATTTCCTTAATTATGTATTAAAAAAATTAAGGTAGGAGCCACTGATACCTTACAAGCATAACATAACAAGTTTAAGTTGAATCCTAATTGTTTATAAATAAAAAGCTATGACATGTAGACAAACAAACAGACAAATCCATGAGGTTTCCATTATTTTAAAAGTCAGCTACGGAATCCTAAAAAGTTCGAATATCTATTTATTCTGACATCTTACGTGACACCTGACTGACTACTTATGTCAATTCCCCACGTTTAAGCAAATGGCGCCATTTAAAATGATTGATTGATCACATTGTTCTCTGATTGGTTAAGCATATTTAATTGTTTTATAAATCTTTATTGTTTTTAGTTCAGTTTTGCGCTGTATCCCGTACTTGGCATTGTAAGCAAATTAAATTTAATGTTAATACACTCCGTTCTCCTTGTCTTATCAGAGCGTGGAAATGAAAATAATTCATCCTCTCGAATGTGGATCGAACTTACAGCCATTAGGTTCAAAGTTTCTATAAAATACCGATATGATATCGTAAGGTGTGTAATTTAAAATGTAACTTTTAACTTGTGAAAAAATAGAGCCATTATTATTAGGTATAAGTTAATAATTTCACAAATTCAGCGCGATTGTAAGCGCGGCAGCTTGTGAGTTCGATTCCCACTCGAGGAACTGAAATACATATTTACCATGTGCGGGATACAGCGTTAAGCTATAATAATAACTACACATTTAATTATTACATTAATTAATATATTGGAAAAATCAAATACCCCACGTGCAAAGCAGCAAGCGAACACTATTACTATTACCTATTATAAACAAAATACATAATAAAAGAGCACTCGCCTTTCTTAGAAGATTTTATAGACACCAACCCACTCTCCTCATTACGATTAGCAGGCACTATTTTCAATTCATTTCTGTCCAGAAGTTTCTCTTCTGCTTCATCGGCGAAATCCTTTACGGAGTGGACAGCCGGCGACGCCATCTTGTTGTCTGTTAGAAATGGCCAACTGTGACAAAATGGCGCATATTTTTATTTTCTAGTGTAGGTTCTTTGGAATGTCACATCTACATTTCTTTGAATAATATCAGTCTTGTATATTGGCTGGTGTTGATTAATCTGAAACAATAAATAAAACAGTACTATTTATCAATTAATTTTGGCGTTGATGTAATTTTACTTTATTAAACGAAAATTTAAGCTAATACAGGACATAATAAAATAACTAAAGCTTTAAAGGTAGAAAATATGTATGTACACATATTATATATATTTTTTAATTTCACGCTGTATCTTAACAATGGCAAAACTCAACGCTGTAGTCTGCCTCCTTACCAGAGCAAGGAAATGAAAATATTAAATATTTCATTGCCCCGAGTAAGAATCGAGCCCACTACCTGTCGCGTTTAGAGTGGCACGCTTCTGACCCTGTGCCACGACTGGTCTCTCTCACCAAAGATTTGACATTTATTGTCATATAACACTATAAAATAACAAGATTTAAATACGTAGTCGACGCGGACGAATTCGCGAGCGGAACACTAGCGGTAACATATAAAAAAAAACGTAAATTTCTTTTTTATTTTCCTTATAACTTGTTATTATTGGAACTCGTATCCGTAACCTTCTCGATTTAATACTAAAGTAATCGTGACTTATCTGTGACAGTTGCACTTAATTACTCTAATTACGAAACAAAACCCAGTAATTTAAAACAAGGACTAACTAACGATGTGGAAAATTTGTAATTTCCTTAAGTACCTATTTGGTTTTTGTGAGATGTTTAAAGACTAAAACAAAGGACAATGGACTTATGTAACAGGTAGTCGTGGGTTCAATTTCAAATAAAATTTATTAAAATGGTACAAAAATTCTCATTCCAGAATATCTTAACACTCCATCCTGCTGACGCTGCCTATTCTGATATGTGGGAAACAAAGTGCAACTATAACAAAATATATATTATGTATAAAAATTGTAAAAATACTTCTATACTAATAGATATTATAAAGTTTGTTTGGTTAAATGCGCTAATCACAGAAACTATTGCTTCGAATTGAAAATTATATTTTTGTGTTGGAGACGAAGTATTCAAACATTTACTCTTTCCATTGATATACCAACTATTACTATTTACTAGTAAATAGCACGCAATCATAAGATATCTTTCAATGCTAAGTCCTTAACCGAAATAAAGTCAATTAATATAATGGCTACGCTCAAGCTTAATAAACATTTGTATTTTCTGCGCCGTCTTAATTGTTTAGGCTATTTAGTTTATATTCAGGCCCTCGTTGCACAGTGGTATAGCAACTGACAGTAAATGCGATTGTGGGTACGAATTTCCGCTCAGGCGGAATTCTGAGGGTATTGCGTGTTAAGTAGCGGAACTCAACGTTGCGATTTGCCTCGTTCCCAGAGCAAAGAAATAAAAATATTAAATATTTCACTTCCTCGAGTAGGAATTGAATCCACAACCTCTTGCGTTTACAGTCGACGTGGGTTCGATCCTAGCTTGGGGGAATGAGATTATATTTTATCATAAGACAAAGTGCGGTGCGGTGCGAGCGGTGTAAGGTTGCACTAAACACTAAGTCTCCACAGGGTTGAAAGTGAAAAACGGAATATTTTGAAACTAGATGCTCTCTGCTTTCCTTGAAAAAATAAAAGTAACAGTAAAAATGTCTTCTCGCCCTCAATTATTTCATTCAGTTACTAATGTCAGCACATGGTAATGAAAAGAAGCTATAGTGGTGCTATTGGAGCATACCCAATTAATTTACTATCTATGGGCGAAGGACTTTTTATTCTTGAAATTTTAAAGATCTTTCATCCTTGAATAGAATACCAGACATATTCTAGACGTATGACAAAAATATATAATTCCGAAACTAATAAAAAATAAGCTTTTCAATACCAAGAATATATTTGCTAAGAAATGTTTTTGCAGCCATAAATTATACTCTATACTCCAGTAGTTTACTAGTAAAATCTGAAAAGTTTTTCTCTTAGTTTCTGGCTACATTATCCGACCACCTCCATAATACCACTTTATTGTACTGTCATCTCAGCTACATATAACTGCCACGTTACTTGAAGATAGAATTAAATATAGAATAAAAAAATGTCCTCCTTCTCGATGTGTCTTTTGACTTTTGAGTTATTAATTAATCGTTTCGTTTTAGTAACAAGAACAGCGGTGGAGAACGGAGCTACAAATAGCTACGTGGAATGTAAGAGGAGGGATGGAACGAAAAGATGAATGAATTATTAATGTGATGGATGATAGAGATTTGGATGTCGTCTGTGTGACTGAGACCAAGCGGAAGGGCAATAACACTACCGATTTACCGGGCAGTCGGGTCGCTTTCTGGGCCGGCGTACAAGAGGGCGAGCAGGGCTGTCAAGGTGAAGGTGTGTTATTGTCCTCTCGATTGGTTAATGCAACGGTTGAATACAAGGCGATCAACCCGAGACTTCTTTGGATTCGCTTCAAGCTAGAACAAGAGTATTCTTGTTAGCAGCGTATGCGCAGGTATCCTCAGCTCCATTAAGCGTACTCGAGGAGTTTTGGGAGAGTGTCAGAGACGTTCTAAGTAGTGCTAGAGGGAATGAAAAGTTAATAATACGTGGTGATTTGAACGGATGGGTCGGAACTGCGCGAAGCGGTTACGAGGGAGTGCTAGGTCAGTATGGTGACAATAGAATAAATGAGGCTAGAAAGCTTAAATTGGAAATTTGCAAGGAAAGGAATTTGTTTGTGGCAAACACGATGTTTGACCACAAACAAATTCACATGTATACATGAGCGAGCGGGAGGGAAAAGTATGATTGATTTATTCATAGTGGATCCGCGTATCCGAAGCCAAGTTATGGACACGCGAGTGTTTAGGGGTTCTGAGCTGGGAACAGACCACTATCTACTCTTATTTAGAAAACGTATAAAAATTTGAACGTAGCGGGACTCGAACCCGCGCCTCCTGAAAACCGACCAGGTCGGTTTTCAGGAGGCGCGGGTTCGAGTCCCGCTACGTTCAAATTTTTATACGTTTTCTAAATAAGTATTTATCTTTCCTAAGTGTGGATTAACACTTTAAAAATGTTTAAAAAAACACTATCTACTCGTTGGTAGAATAAGGGGTCTGTTTGCAGGCTGGCGCAACTACACAAGGCGTCCAAACTTGGAGTCGAATTATCGCATAAGAAGCTGGAAGCTTCAAGATCCACCGATTAGAGAGGAATATCAAGAAAGAGTTTCCAAGAAGCTCGACAGCAGCGAATCTGGAAATGAAAATATTGAAGTATGCTGGCAGAACCTTAGGGATTGCATGAAGAAAGTAGCAACAGAGGTACGTGGTAAAGGGAAAAGAGGCTTTAGCAAAAAGCGCGAAGTTTTCTGTGCTTTTGTGAACTTGGAAAAGGCGTTTGATAGAGTTGTAGGAGCGTAATCATGGGAGATACTATCCCGGTACAATGTGAGCGGACCCTTGCTGCAGGCCGTAAACTCTCTTTACAGAGATCACTCAGCCTGAATGCGAGTAGGAGCTGGCATGTCGCCCAGGTTTGACATCCAATCGGATGTTAAACAAGGTTGCGCCATGTCAGCTTGGTTGTTCAATTTGTATTTGGATAGCTGTCTCCAAGGAGTGAAACAAAGTGATATGGGAATGAAAGTAGGTGACCTGAATGTGAATTGCCTGCTGTACGCAGATGATGCAGTGCTTATTGCATTATCAGAATACGAGTTGCAGGCATTGGTCATCACTCTGAAAAAAGGTTGTGAAAATAATGGTCTAAGCCTCAATGCGAAAGATAAAGGTTCTGATATTTGAAAGAGGTACGGACGGTATGCAAAATCAGTGTAAATTTGGGAAGTATGTTCAGTAGAGATGGCAGATACGAGATGGATGTGGCAAGGCTGCCGGAAACATAGTTAACGGAGAGACGGCGAAACGTCAGCACAGCTGCGCGTGGCCGTACACAATGCAATGTTGGTACCGACGCTGTTATACGGCAGCGAAAAGTGGGTATTACAGAAGAAGAATGAAAGATAGATGAATGCCGTGGAGATGCGATCTCTTCATAGGATATGCGGAGTCAGCTTAGCTGATCGAATCCGCAATGAAGAGATACACTGAATGGCAGGTACTAGCGAGGATGTCACGGTGAGAATGAAGAAGAACGTGCTCAGCTGGTTTGGGCACGTCGAACGAATTAATGATGAAAGAATGGCAAAAAAATATTTATGATGGAAAAGTGAGTGGTAAGAGAGATAGGGGGGGACCTCGGTTGACCTTCGAAAACACAGTATCAAATATACTGGAGGAAGGTCGCGTAAAAAGCATGAGGATCCCCCGGAGGGCATGTATGAAGAGGTTGATGATAGTGGACGAGGCGAAAGAGGTATGTAGAGAACGTAGCGTTTGGCGCTCAACTCACTCAATCACTCACTCTCACAATCTCACTGATTACCCCGCTAGGGATAAAGCGTGAAGTTAAGTTAAGTTAAGTTTAACAAGAACAGCGTTGTGTCCACGATTTAAGGTTTTCCTTTAGTTACTGCTTGGGCACATAAATGTGTCCATTCTTGGTCAGTGATAGTGCCAACTTTATCTTTTACTTCTAATAAATCCTACAAAAAAACAAGATATTCAGAATCAAACATGTGACGCTGCTATCAGTACACGAGGTATAGGGCTGTTGCCGAAAAGCAGTATAAACCGGTTTAAGTCAAGCAAATGACATTACATATTATACATTTGTGTGAGTATCCATATAATGACATATACGAACATTCACACAAATCCAAAGCTCAGCTTCGATCTCGGGGACTGTACACGATTATTTATTTAATAATTTGATTTGCTTTCGTGTACCGTTATAACGTATTATGTTTAATGTGAAACTTTATGCCTTAATTTACATTATCAATATTTTTATAAGGATTTTTGATCGTTTTCGAAATAAAAAATACAAAAAATAAGTAGTTGAACTATAGGTAAAGATTATGTTTAAGATCGTTTCAGTAGTTTTTGTGTTATACATAATTATTTTTATTATTATAATTTCACTAAAATTGGTTCAGTTGTTAAGGCGTGAAAGCGTAACAGTCAGATAGACAGAGTTACTTTCGCATTTATAATTTTAGCAGGAATAAAAAAAACAAATTAATGACATATTATACAACTAAAAAAATACTTTTTCTGTCTTTTTTTTTAAGCTGTCTTTTATAGTTCTTTTCTTTCTTTCAATAATTAACTACAACCGAATGCACAGTAACTAGGTTACTATTAAGTTAAAACAGGCTAAATGAAAATATATATTTAAAAAAAACCGGATAAGTGCGGTATGGACTCGCCCTTCGAGGCTTTCGTACCAATTTCAAGATTAAAGGTCAACAGGAAGAATATGCATTTATTTTGTTTAAAATTAACTACAAATATGTTTGTAATTTTTTTTAATGAAATGTTTTCACTTTTCGGATTTTTTTAATTATTTGCATTGTAAGTTCTTACTTCTTGCTTAATTTCATAACAGTGGGTCTACGTGAAGTACTCTATAGTACAAAATGTAAAAAATCGATGTACGTATGTAATATAAGCCTGATTTTTTCTGCGCTTCGTGAGAAAATAGATCTAAATATTTTATATTAATTTCTTGATACCACGTGAATCGATATAAATGGTCTTGACTTAAGGAGCACTGCATTAGCCTAAGCTCAAATGGTTTACTAATAACTTCTTAAGAGATCCAATGTTCAATTCCTGACTCAATCATCACAGCGTCTTGTTGATACGGATCCCAGAAAACGTCCGAGAATGTTCTATATCACAATTTAAAAGAGTTGTGAAAAGATGTTTGTGTGTTAAAGGTTATTACCAAATTAATGATTATATAAATGATAACACGCCTTGGGAATGAAATGCTCGCTCCAGCCTGTTTCAAAGTATCATTGTCAGAAATGTGATTTTGTAAAATTGATTTTAAAAAAATAAGTCCCTCTGAGTTTCTTACGCCGGTTCTTCTCAGGTCTGAGGCATTAACTTTAGAGAACTGGTGGTAAATTATTTGACGTTCAAAAAATGAAGCATGTAACTTCTTATTTTGAATAAAATTATTTGACTTTGACTTTGATACCAAAATAGTATACCTAAGCTGTTATGCGAAAAATCATAGAAAAAAAACTACAAGGCTTAGGAAAGATAATCTTTATTTATAATAAAGTAAACACATGGGATTTTTTTTTTAAATATACACTGAGATGTGTACCATCCAAACGTACACACTCCTCGAATCTGAACCTCAAATTCGTAAAAACTAGGATAGCGGACATATTTCCTCGCAAATGTTGTTCTTGAGCTAGGCAATTGTCGTCGGTTTATTGGCATAAATGCTTCTCTTGAGGTACCCTCAGAGAAAAAAAACCAGTGGCGTGAGATCTGGGCTCCGAGGAGGCCACGGAATGTCCCCTCGACGCGATATCAGTTTTCCAGTAATCATTTCGTTTACAACTGCTAAGGACTCATTGGAGATGTCGCGCCGTCTTGTTGAAACCAGGTCCTGTTGTTGTAGACTTCAAGATTATGAAGTTGTGGGAAGAAAAAGTTACGTAACATGTCTGTATAGCAATCAGAATTTACTGTTACGGTTTGGCCTCGCTCATTTTCGAAAAAATGGGGTCCGATGATTCTTTCAGCCGACATGGCTGCCCAAACTGTCACTTTAAGCGAATGCAATGGTCTTTGATGTTTTAATTTGGGATTTTCTGAGGCCCAATACCGACAATTTTGCTTATTTACATATCCATCTAAATGAAAATGAGCTTCATCCGAGTAGAGAATATTGTTCAAACTTCGAAAACGCTATAACATTCTTTCGGTAAAAGCACGGCGAAGATGGTGGTCATTCGGTTTCAATTCCTGGACTAATTGAAGTTTATACGGGTGAAATTTAAATCTTTTGCCAAAATACGCCTTAATGATGTTCTTGATATAGTGAGCTCAGTTGATCTCTTTCGGGTTGATAACTGGGGATCGCGCCGTACGGACGTCGCGACTTCGCTTACAGTTTCTTCCGTTCTTATTGACCTTGGACGCCCCGCAGGTTTTTGATTCAGTGTCGAACCCGCAGACTCAAACTTTTTGTCCCACGATCTGATAACACTTTCACTAGGACATTGATTTAAATCATGTAAACTAAACTCAGGGCGAAATAGACGCCACACAGTAGTGCACGAATCGCCATTTTTGTAATAAGCCTTTACACAGAACGCACGCCGCTCACCGGTGAAACGCTCCATGGCGATTAAATTTCCGAGAACCAAGCTACCTATTCCCACTACCCCCGCCCGCTCCCGCTTCCCTCTCACGATCAATTCGATTTTGAAATTCGCACACCTTTCGGGTCCACCCTGTACTTTTAACTGACCTAAGAAAAGCGTGTTAAAAAGAACAACTTTTAAGTGTTTCTATAGCTGTCTTGCCTTCCGAGCCGGTAATAGCTTACTATACAACTGACACTACTGACTTTTCTATGTAACTATACTATATAAAAGTACTTGTAATGGCCTAATTTTTAATTTTGAAAAATTCCTCATCTAAAGCCTTTTTTGAAAGCGCCTGATTGTCAGCCTACATTGGTTGTGGGTTCGTTTCCCACTCGGGAAATGAATTATTATAATTTGTGCGCCCCGGATAACAAGTCAAAGCGTAGCGTTTAGTTGCCCCAAGCAATCTCTATGTCTCTTAACACTGGCTTCATGAGAGTATGCACAGTGCTTACAGTTATATGTGGAATGAAGAAATCTGTTTTTTTTTTATATTTTAAGCTATATTGGTTTCAGGCTGAGTTAGCAATCAAGGCCATTTCATCTTCTCGAATCATTTCGTCATTTCGTCAATCATTTCGTCTTATCGAAAGGTATTCCAAAACGTTTAATAACTTTTTAATAACTTACTATTGAATAGTAAAAAAACTAAATGTATTATTTTTAGAACACCTAACACGAAAGTTGTTAAAGCCGATGTACTCTTGAATGGTGAACCCGTAGATCCTGTCGAGTCTACGGTATT
>DWLH01000920.1:0-15447 GCA_018249795.1 Heliconius telesiphe telesiphe
ACTAGAAAGTTGAAGCTAGCTTAAGTTTCTTATTTTCCTCCCCGACTGCACAGTGTGCAAAAGTTCAGGAAAGCCAACTTCAGGGCGGCCATAACTTGTCGACCTTACTGGAGATGTATTTATATATATATATTATTTGTTATTTATTAACAGACCACCCGATTGTCTGGAAGATATGCTGTCTCTGACTAAATCCGGATCACCCTTGGAACTGAGCGACTCCAATTTTAGTGCTGATTTTGATGATAGTAAGTTTATTTTATAATTGTTTTGTAATAATTAGTGTCTAATTGTAAAAATGACCGTTGTGGGTTCGATTCCTATGAGGAGGAGTGAAGTATTTTCTTTTACTTTTAAGAAGACAAGGCGTTAAGTTTTGCCACTTAATACGCAATATTTCAAACTTGGTGGCGGCTGAGTGAATCCTTTTTTTGAAATGGATGAATTATATTATATATTTTATTATATATTATATATTTAATTTCCAAAAACGTTCGAGTTCTATGGAAAAATGTTTATAAGTAAATTTTTCATAATTATTGTTTAAGCGTTTTTTTACTGTATTTTGCTGTGAACGGAAAGCAAAGCTTATACCTCTAATATAATTGTGTGTAAATACAAAGATCGAACCCCTTACCTCCATCCCAAAAACAACACACAAACTAACTATACATTTTCTATAAAAAAAAAACAGTAACTGAATCAGAAGGCAATTCGTCATCATTGGACTCTGCGTCAGAACTGCTACTAGCTGCAGCCGCAGCTGTAGACGGGGACGATGACAATGATGACAATGTAGACGATGACAATGTCACGGATGGTGATGGTGACAATGGGGGACGGCTTAGCAAATCTGTTAGGGAGCTGATGAGGTCGATAGCGGCGATTGAGAGGTTGATGGACCGCGTGCTGCGGCATTGCGACCGGTGGACGGATAGAGAAGCCAGGTATGTACATTGTGGGGACAGTAGTATAGACAGGTGCATCATCGCAGTGACAGTGGAGCATGGCTGAGTGAATCAGTTAAGGAGATGATGAGTTCGATACTGACGATTGAAAGGTTGATATGCGTGCTGCAGTATTGCGACCTTGGCCTTGGCCTGATGGGGAGGTCAGGTACGTGGACTGTGGAGACAGTAGCGTAAATGGGGACGGGCACAATGAAGAATACATCAGTCGTTCTATAAGGGATTTATATTCATCTTATTAAATAAGTATGTGGATAATTAAACAATAGAGATAAATTACGTTGAAAAAAGATGTTTATAAAAACGTGTGGATGTATTAAATCGCAATGTGTATATACTAATTTATAAAATTATTGCTAGATTGTATTTACTTTCATATAACAACAATGAATGTTGTTATTTGATTGATAGACAACACAACCACAAACTCTGATAATGAAACTATGGCGCGGCGTTGAGTGTTTCGTCATTCAAAATGCATTATCTTGAAAATTGGGCGGTGTGAGCAATGGAGTGCCTTAACACTACTTTGTCTTCCCTTATATATAAATTCTCCAATAAATGCCACGGATATACATATAATTTTAATACTTATATAATAAATGTCTTACTCGTAGTCAACTTAGAAATAAATCAATACTTGTTAACGACATTTCTAATAAACATTTAATACAAAATAAACCTCAAATATAAATACAGAAAACGCGTCCATCTCGGCCTAACAGAAGTGGACCGCAAGCTGATGGCCATGTACCGCCGTCTGCCAGAGGTGCACAGGCGGCAGCTACAATTGTACAGGAAACAGAAGAAACTGTCCACGGTAAGTGGAGAAATGGGGGAAACGGGAGAAAATAGGGAACGTGAAACACAACGATTGTGGGCTCAATTCACATTAGGGGTAATGAATTATTATCATCGTCGTGTTTACAGTGACACTGTACTACTGCACCACAACGGCCTCATTATTAAGTCGCCTATGGTTGACGAGTTGTGACCGCCGTGAAGTTAGGTTTTCTGAACGTTTTGTTCACTCGTGAGGAAATTAATGAAAAGTAAGAAAAATCCTATAATAAAAACTGCGTAACCATCTACAGCTAAATCCAGAGTGGCCACAACTCGTCGGCCGTACATATAAGAAGATTTAATGATGAGGCCCTTATGGCATTATAGTAATTGATCCCACAACTCTCGCGTTTACAGTCAGAAAAAGTCTATTTTAAAAATAAAATATTTTAAATTTGAATTGAATATAGTTATTAGGTAGTTGTTATATACTACAAGTATATATAGGTTTGAAACATAGATAATAATTATAAGTTATATGTAATATATATATATATATATATATATATATATATATATATATATATATATATATATATATATATATATATATATATATATATATATATATATATATATATATATATATATATATATATATATATATATAACTAAGTCACTAAGAAGTCACTAAATATAATAAAGCAATAGTCGCATGTAGTATTCTGAACCGATTAAATGTTTATTAGATTTTTTTTTATATAATGTATAGTTGCTATTGTTTGTTTTAAGTATTTAACTTTATAATTTGCTTCTTACATTTTATAATAGTTAAAGTAGTTTTGTAGATACATAATTTATAATAAAGTTTTGTGATATATGTATTTTAGCTTTAATTATGAAACTAATTAGATTAAAAGCTTCAAGACGCAGTTGGAAAGTGACTACACGATAATCGTGGATTCGATCCCCACCCGGAGAATTGTATATATTAACAGGAAGAAGAATTATGTATAAGAGATGCGTGAAGATATAAATAAAAAAAAAATTTAGACTGAATTGCAAAGTATTGATAAAAAATTATATTTAAATTGAAGTTTTATAATATTAAGAGTAGTGTATGTAAAAAATTTATAACCCTTTGATACAAAAAATGGCATTAAACGATAATATAGACACTTCAACGATCTGGTTCATCTAATTAAAAACGAGCGACTACTTTGTCGCTTGTCCAGGTACAAAACGTGAAAAAAAAAAAACTGGGAAAACCAGAATCATAAAACTCAGCATACAAGTTCATGGTGAGTGGCGCGCGCTCGCGCACCGGGGGGGCCCTTGAGAACAATAAAATAAAATGAAAGAAATATAGACATTTCAACGATCTGGCTTATCCAATATAAAATGAGTGGAATCTCCCTGTGCCCTGGGGTACACTAACATAACAACCGCCCAGGCGTGCACGCGCATGGTGGGCGGCGCCGCGCCCGCGCCTCCCCCGCCCGCGTCCCCCGCGCCGCCCGCCGCGCCGCCGCCCTGCCGCCCGCTCTGCCCCGAGTACCACCTGCAGAGGTTCAAGGAGGTAGGTTGATCCACTGTTTTATGCTTGTTTGTTTTTGTTTTTGTGGGAATCGGTTCAGAGTTTAGGTGACTTTTTTAAAAGTGCTTTTATGTCATTTTGGTAACTTAATAATTTTCCAATTCTTATTAATAATGTGTGTTTTTTTATATATTAATTAATATATGTTTCGGTTTCCCGCGTGTCGTTAGTCTTCTATGAACTTTATTCAAAAATATATATTTTTTATTTATTTTTGTATATACCTATGTTGTTACCTAACTTGTTGTGTTTGTTGTTTTCTTAAATCGGTTCAGAAGTTTTTCTAATCTTTGATCTTGTCTACTGTCCGAAATAATAATAAAAAAAAACAATCATTTTAAGAATTAAATTTACGGTCTCTGACAGTAATTCTTGTTAACTAAAAAAAACTAAAGTAGCCTAATTTAAATCCGCAAATTGGTTAATTAATTTCACCCTAACAGTAAGACATCATTTTGTCTAAGAGATACGGATTCAAATATTGCTTGTAAATTGTTGGTTGTTTTTATTTAAAATTTCATAAAAAATATAAAATAAAAACCAAAATTAAATTACAATCAAATTTTAATAGTATTAAAATTTAAGTGTTTTGAAAATTTTGTAATTTTTCTCCATATTGTCCAATGATAGATAGATTTTTTTTTTATTAAAATCATCCACGTTTGAGCTCAATACCCTAAGCCTATTTGGTTTACAGGTTCGACGTAAAGTAATGCATATGAGAGACCAGCAGTTGTACTACCATCGTTTAAGAATGTGGCTGGAAGATCAGTTGCGGCATGAAAGAGAGAGGTTGGTATCCTGAAGTTATGGTGGATTTTTGGATATTAGGCAAAATATAAAGTAATTGGATGTGGTAAATGAAGGTACTATAACTTACTTAGAAACGTTGTGGTTTCGAATCCAGTGAGGGAAATGTATCTTTATTTTTTTCTTGCCCAATTGGGCATTCGGGAAAATTTAATCTACAAAATATTTCTTTCTTTGCTTGCAAAATATTTATTTCTTCAATTGCTGATTAATAAAGTAAATAAATACTTCTGCTATGATTAATTAAATATTTTTTTTGGTATTATATTTTATTATTTATTCACTACATGTATTTAAAAATTAATTAAATAAATATAATTTTAAATTAAATACTTAATAGGCGATGCCTTGAAATATGCGGAAACTTAATAGCGTACTGACATTACATCTCTTCTTTTTTTCCTCTTTTATGTAAAATAAACAGAAAAGTAAGAAAACTCGACTTTTTTTCAGTTTACCAGACAGCAACGTGACTCTAGTAGAAGATCTGCCGAAACGCAAAAGACGAACGCTTAGCCCAAAAAATACTAAAATCTCATCCGCTCCAAAAAGAAAGCTCAAAGCTCCCCAACTCCCCCAATCTATCAGCAAACCCCATAAAATACTACAAATGCTCAAAAGTAAAGCCATAAAGTCCCCATACAAAGAAATCGATGAACCCAACGTTAAAACAGAAGTGGACCCTCCTGAAGCATTCTCATTAGAGAAAGATAATATAAGCGATGCAGAGACTATAGTAGGTGAAATTGAATCAGGAGATTTGTGCAAAGAGATGAACGAATGTTTAGCCAAATTTGCAACGTTCGCGCTAAGCAGTCCGGATAATGGAGAAACAGATGTCAAATATCCGGAATCTGTCAGTCCACCGTTGCAGGAAATGTCGCCAACGACGTCCGAACCGCCCGCCTTTACGCAAAAGTCACAAAGGATTATAGCTGTCAATAAAATTTTCAATAAAGATGATAAAAGTATAGATTTTCAATCGCAAATAACAGATTTGAACGTGCCTCTAAATGCTAGAGGTCCAAAAGAAGAAAAAACTGAAGCCGAAGATAAAGATACAGATGTATACAGATATATAACGTTTGGCCTCAAAATTAAGAAAGCAATGGAGGAATGTCAAGATATGATCAATTCCTATGGCAAAGATGACAAACCGGATGTCGAAGAACCGCCATCTTTAGAGCAAATAGTTGAAGTTATGATGTCGTTAGATAAAAATTCAGCTGAGTTTCTTGGAAACATGGTCGCCGATGATCCTATAGATATGAATGTAGCTATTACTAAATTAACTGAATTAGTAGAGAATATGCCTCAAACGTTAGCCAATATGCCGGAAGTTGCTTCCAAGTTATCTGAATTTGCGAATGCCAGTTTCGAGTTGTTTCCGGAATTTGCGTCCATTATGAACAGCTTGCCCGATGTAAATAACGAAGCTCAATTGACTCAAGAGACTTTAAAACAGATTAGAGAATTAAATCTATCTAAGCGAGATAACATAAAAGTCACAAAACATACAGCCAAAAGAAAAATAACACGACGAACAAGAAGTAATGAAGATAGTACAGTATTCGAATTCGAAGGAAAAGATTTATCGGAATTGCTCAAAGACGAAAAAGAAATGCAGAATATAATGAAAAGTAAAAACAAAACGGAATTTAAAGATTTTCTATTCACGTCTTCCGCTCAAGTGGTCATAAATAAAGTGTTTGAATATCTAAAACAGAATAAAAGTCCCGAGTTAAGTAAATTTTTAGAGGAGGTCAATGAGCTTTTTTACTTGCAACGTACTAGTTGGAATTCCGAAATGCATTCGAAGGCAAAACTTTTTGAGAAATCTGTCAAAGATACCTTAAGTATGGATGAATTGAGAGAACTTGTCAAAACAAGATGTAACTCGTGGAAACATAACGTGGCAGCTAAATTAAAAAGTATACCTATAGATATTTTAGAATGTGAAATTGAAGCTACGCTAGAAAAATTCTATGCTCACATACAATATTTGTCACAAAATAACTCGGAAACAGATAAAATATTAGAAAAGATAGATGAGTTGACTAAACGCGAGGAAGATTACGAAGTTGATAGAGATACGTTTAAACAAATTACAATGGCGTTAGGAGTATATCCCGAAAATGCGTTAGATATGTTTATAATGAAACTACCCGCAATGCCGGACAGGACCAAGAAAGGCGCCAAAGTGTTCAAATTCCGTTACATTGACGTAACTAAACGGTGTGCTGAATCACCACAGCTAGTTAGTTGGATATTACAAGACCCCGAATCGGCGATTAACGCCATACAAGAATTGACCGGTTTAGAAGTTAGGAAAATTGATAATGCACCAGATTTTTCTAGTCTTTCCAACGATCGGAAGAGGGAATACTTTATGGCTAAAATCAAAGAAATGAATAGACAATATATGCAGACCTTACCCAAATCTGGCTTAACATGTGACGAATGGTTGATACTTTTGCATCGATTGGAATTATTGGAAGATACAGTAAGGGAAGCTCTAATTAACCTCGCGCCTCAAACCAAGGCAGTTCAAACACAAAGTGCGAGTGAAGCTGAGATAGTAGCTGGCAAAGGTCTAAGTAAAATTATAGGCAAGGCAAACGTTAAAGTTGTTAAGAAAATACCAGACATGAAAGCTATTAAAAGAGAAATTGAATCAGAACCAGAGAAAGATGATAAAAAGGCCAAAAATGATGCTCTGTTAGCTAAATGTGAAGCAATATTAACCTCTAAAGGTGAAAAATCGCTCCTCGATAGCTTTTACACGATAAAATCCTATATAACACAAGGCCTACCAGTCCCCGAGACTTACAAGAAACACGTTATATCAATATGCTCGAGCATAGACGCTAAATTACTTGACGAAGACATAGAAGAAACTCTAAAACTCAAATCGGAAGAGTTAGAAGATCAAACTGATAACAAATCACCCTTATCAGTAATAGGGTCTCAGAATCCCGAATTATTAGCTAAATATTCAGCACAGGCGCTAAGAAACGCGAAGCAGACATTAAACGCAGTTGCCTTCAGAAATATGACCAGAAATGGACAGACTAAATCGGAAAGTGACGTTTGTGATACGCCCAAAACTAATTGTAAGTTTACAAACGACTGTATATGTGATAGTTGTAATGTGGACGTGACAGAAGATAAGAAAGAAGATGTAAAGAAGGAGAAGGAGGTTAAAAAGATAGCGCCAAGTGTTAAGCAGAGTAAGCAGAAATGTGAGAATGTTAGTCATCAGCAGCATGTTTGTAAAGGTTAGTGTGTTTCTGTTGTTGTTTTCAAAATGGCGGATAGTAATGATTTTGTAGATTATTTTTGTTCTAATACTAGTCCTTTTATAGGATAATTTTATTATGTTCTCACATGTTTTGGACTGAATTCTTATTTAGAAAAATAATTTATTTAAATTGTATTATATTAATTGCGTTGTGTGTTCAAACAATTAATAAATTTTCATTTTCCCTCTTTGGTGTGTGGTAGACTCAAACATCATGTTGCAGAGAACGAAATGAAATGTGAAGTTGTAATTTTTATTCACATCCTTTTTTGGCTGTACACTTTATTCCGCATATAGCAGGGTACGCAGAGGGAACTTTGGATCCATGTTAAGAAACTCAATTCCCATGAAGACACTTCCGTTCTCACTACTGGTGGCATTGCGTGTAGAGTCGTGGAACTCAACACCTCGTTCTGTCCCGTTACAGAAGAAGATGAGAAGAGGAGAACAGAGATAATTCTGACCGCTGGTCACATTAGTATAATTTCCGTTACAAAGATAATTCTTCAATTGGAACAAGTATATCCTAACTTAAGCGCCGTTAATCAATGAAGGTTTCAGCTTTATAATATTAATTTTAAATACATATTTTAATAAAAATTTTTTTGGTTGTTTTCAGTGGGTCATGGCGCGGGATGCGCGGGTGATGGTGCGGATCAGCCATGTAATTGCTGTTATTGTACTGTGTTTGGACATGCTGTAAGTTTATTTATTTTTTAGCCTCGCGCTCTATCACGTACATAGCAGGATAGGCACAGGGAACCTAGGAACCTAATATTAAGACACTACGTGCCCATTCTGGAATTCTGGATTCTGATTTCTGGATTGCGTGGTGAGTGGCGAAACTCAATGCCACGCTTTGCTTCGTTACCAGAAGGAAGAAAATGAATAAATGTCATTTCCTCGAGTGAAAATAGAACCTACAATCAGTCGCACGCTTGTGCCCCTTGCGCTACGACTGGCCTCTATTTAATGACGATTAATATTTATTTATTTTTGAATTCATTATTATTGAAAATATGCTTGTTTATGTAATTTTTCATTGATAGTAAATTGTTTTATACATGGAATCACTTTAATATTTTGTTGTATGAGAGAGTGATGCAATATTCCGTACTCCACCCACCAATTGTTTTAGATTTTTTTATGCATGTGTGTATTTTTTCATTATTTTGAATAAAATAAGAATGCAAATAAACCTTAAATACTTTAAATAATGATGTTATCCCTCTCCATGCTATTAAGTTTATATTGTTATATTTAAATTAGTATTTTTTGTCTCTCAAATAATAGAAAGAAAAACAATTGATTTACATTAAAGCTGACGTTTTACTCATTGCCCAGTAATCAGTATTTTATAAAACCAGTTATTCCAGTTGGAATTACTTCATAAACTTTTTTGTCATTTATTAATATTTACTACAAAAAAATTATTATTCATTAAAAAAAAATATTGGCTGGATTATTTTTGTTTTTATGTTAATTTTTTTTTATCATTTAATAACAATTGAAACTACAACCTTCATTCATGGCGATTTTTTTTAGTTTTTTTTCTCATTTTTTTCAGCCGCCATTGACCACACCCGTACCTAGAAATTTTAACGAGGCTCGCGAACGTTTAAGATCGAAATTGAATAAGAAACAAAAATGCAAAAACAATGTAAGTATATATGATTTGATATAATAATCGTTGACATTTTTTTTTTATTTTTTTTTTTCTATATTGCATGGAGAGAGGTAAGATAAAAGGATTGACCGGCCAGGATAGGCTTAAAAAAATAATCCCGGTAGAGAAATGATCTTTATACCCGATATAATTCCGTGGTAGTGAATAGCCTGGATAAAACATTATAATTACGAGGGGAGGTCCAAAAGTTCGTGGAATGAAAGGGTTCTAAATTAAATGAAACAATAAATCGATTTTTCCTTTTCAATATAATCACCCCTAAGCTGAATACAATTATTGGATCTATGAATAAATTTTTCTAAACCGTCGAAAAAAATTTTTTTTCGTTCTTCTCAAAATGGGTCAAAATTGCCTCCTTCACCTCATTGTCGTCGGCAAATCTCCTTCCCCTTAAGCCTTTTTTAAAATTGGGGAACAAATGAAAATCACTAGGGGCCAAGTCTGGACTATAAGGGGGTGGTCTAGTGATTCGAAGCCGTGCTCTTGTGAACTGGTGCGTTGTCTTGCAAGAGCAACACACCCTTAGCCTACTTTCCTCGACGTTTTTCTTTGATGGCCTCCTTTAATTTGTTTAGTATCGATGCGTAGTATTCTCCGGTTATGTTTCTTCCCTTTTCTTTGTAATGATGTCGATTGTGACACCTTAAATTTCTTTGGGGGTGGAGTGCCCTTTTTATGCCATTTCATGGACTCCTGTTTTGACTCAAGCTCAAAGTGATGGCTCAAGCCAAAAATTGCTTTGAAGCATCGACGCGCTGCTGTTTCTGAAGCGGTGTGAGCATTCTTGGTACCCATCTTGCACTGACTTTTGTCATACCCAGATGGTCATGTAGGATCCGCAGAATGGTTTTATCTGATACTCCAACTAATGCAGATAACTGTTTTTTCTTCAAACGGGCGTCCTCCAGTACAAGTTTTTCTACTTTTTCGATGATGTCTGATGCGGTGGCCTCAACTGGTCGTCCAGAGCGGGGGTCGTCTTCAATCGACTCTCAACCATGTTTATAAAGACCATGCCACTTATAAATTATGGATTTACCAGGGCAATCCTCCCAATAAACGGCTTGCATTTCATTTAAAATGGTTTGGCCATTCTTTCCTTGCTTGGTAAGAAATTTTATCACGGCACGGTGTTTAATTTTCTCCATAGTTTCGAGTGTTCGTAAACGAATGACGCAACAGGGCTGAAACTCAAACTTATATACTAATGATGAGTCCAAGTAGAGAAGTGACATTAAACGAGCGCCCCTAAAAATCATAATTTTAATGTTTATCAACTTTGTACTTATATTGTGATGTTTCATTCAGTTTAATTTTTATTATTTGGCCAAGATAGCGAAAAAAATATATGTATATATATATATGTTCACAGTACAATATACACCATGCGTTTATTTTTATAAAATATATATTACTATTACTAACTTCACGCTTTATCCCTAGCGGGGTAGTTAGAGAGAACGGAGCGCCAAACGCTACGGTCTCTACATACCTCTTTCGCCTCGTCCACTGTCATCAACCTCTTCATACATGCACTCCGGGGGGTCCTCATGCTTTTTACGTGACCTTCCTCCAGTATGTTTGATACTGTGTTTATGAAGGTCAACTCCCCCTACCTCTCTTACCCCTCACTTTTCCATTATAAATCTTTAGCTACCCACGTTTCGCTGCTGTATAACAGAGTCACGCATACAGTCACAGTCACCGGCCAAACGCGCAGCTGTGCTGACGTTTCGCCGTCTCGTCAATGCAGCTAAGGCTCCGTTAACCCTGTTACCGGCAGCAATACGCCTTTCCACATCCATCTCTACTGAACACACTTCCCAAGTATACCACTTCATTCACTTGTTCTAATATCTTACCATTTACACTGATATTGCATTCCGTCCTTTCTTCATCTCTTTCAAAAATCAGAACCTTTGTCTTATTACCTATGTATACGTTACCTATGCATGCGTTACCTATGCATGCGTTACCTATGCATGCGTTACCTATGCATGCGTTACCTATGCATGCGTTACCTATGCATGCGTTACCTATGCATGCGTTACCTATGCATGCGCTACCTATGCATGCGCTACCTATGTATGCGCTACCTATGTATGCGTTACCTATGTATGCGTTACCTATGCATGCGTTATTTATATATATATATATATATATATATATATATATATATATATATATATATATATATATATATATATATATATATATATATATATATAGACAAAATGCAGCGTTGAGTTCCGCCACTCAAGACGCAATCGTACGCGTATCTTACTCTTAATAAGCTCCCCTCTATCTGCCTTGCTATGCTATATGCGGGATATAGAGTGATATTAAAGGAGCTACATATATACAATATTCTCAATAATGTGTAGAAGCTATAATTTATTATTGGAACAAATACATTCATTCAATAACATCAAATTTATATTACTTTCTTAAATTATTATTTAAATTAAATTATTTCTTAAATTATTAAAATAAATACAAAAACCTTAAATAAGATAAAATTCTCACCACTGGCGGTATTGATAGTCGCAACACAAAACAGTTTCAATTTCAACACATTGTGAGAAGAAAATATAGATTAATATTGTAAAAATATAGATTAATATTGTATAATACAAGTAAAGTATTTTTTTAATTGTAAAATATATATTTTCTTTGTTTTAGGGTGAATCTGAGTCACCAGTGGAGAGGTCTCCGCCACTACCAGTGACTCCAGTGCCGCCGGTAATATTATTAACATATACAATAAGATAAATTCTCGTATTAATATGTTTGTCTGTTTATATGCATATCTTTTTAAGTGTTATTTGCCCACTTTGAAATAGAAAAAAGTATATTTTAGTTTGGATCACTTTTGTTTGTGTATGTTACAGAAAAAACATGTAATGCCCATATTTATAAATTGCTCTCTATTCTGATATCGATTTTAAGATGCCGTTTTAATAATCTATGAATAAATAAGAATCATAAATATAGGCCTTAGACGGCAGGCAATTTAGTAGTAGACTAAAATATTAAATTAATAGGAATTATCCATATATTATAATTTAAAAAAAAAATGTTTTACTATGAAAAAAATGACTGTTTGTCCATTAATCTATATATCCGTATCAGGCGCGAATAAGTTGATAAGTAGACTTGTTTGCAATGAGGTAGATCGATTTAACTGAAGACACCAAAGTTTGGTTTTTAAATAATTTTCATACTAAAGTACTAAAGACCTAATTATGTTTAAAAAATATGTATATTCAAGTCGACTAATCAACATACTCACATCTGGTACGGATGTAACAAATATAAATCTAAAATCTGTTTGTCTGTTTATCTAGGCTTTACCCAAAACCCTTCCTCCACCAAATCTAACCACACAAGCGCAACAAAAGAAACAAGCGATGGAGTTACAACACAAACAACTAGCAGACAAAATGGCCAAAATGGTTGTGTCCGAGAAACCGGATATAGCGCCTAAGGTACGTAGAAAGAGTGGAGTGTCTTGAGACCAAATTTACTTTGCCTTCACTAGTATATGTCATTTTTAAATTTTGAGTGCATTTTGTTGTTTTATGTACATAAAAATATTAAAAGAGATATTTTTGGTGGAATATGTGTACTCTAATTATGATTTCAAGATGTGCAGGTTTAATCTTGATACGTTTTAATTTATTTTTTACTATTAGAATATAAATTAAAAAAAAAAAATGATTAATAAACAACAATCTCTGGTAGACAAAGCACGGCGTGCGTTCCCTAACTCAACACGCAACATTCTGAAAATTATGTGGCCCCACGCGCCACATGTTTCAAGATCGGAGAGTCTTAAGATCTTCTCCCTCAACCCTCCAGTGTGGGATACAGTTTGAAGTCAATTTTTATTTTTTTACTTTGTAAAAATAGAAAAATATGTATTTTTCTAACATAACAACAAAAAGGTTTTTTTTCTGACTAAAATAATTATTATATAACCACTTACAACTTCATTTATACTTATAACAATATATTTTAGGCTCTACAACGCTCGATACCTACACAAATGCCGGCCGCTGTGAAGACAGAGGGCAAAGTCAATCCGAACGCAATGGAACAGATACGATTACAGGTTATGGTCTGTTTTTACAAACTAAATGTTTCACTTTTTGAGTTTATCTTTTGGATATTTAAAAGAAATGTTCAATTTCATACATTTATGAGTATCAATCAAAAGAATATATTAAAAATTACTAATAGATCAAATTTAATTATGTACAAACAACAACAAACCATATTATTATATAAAAATAAAATATTAAGTCTATCGCAACACAATTTGAAAATATTAGATTGTAAAGCAGTACATTAAAATAAATAGTCACAAATTATGACAATATTTCATAGAAAATAGAAATCATGTCATCAAGACAAATCCAACGACGTATCATTTATCAAAATCGCTGGTTTAACTGTTACAAGAGAACAAAGGAATGGACACATGTACTAAAAACATAATCCTTCATTTGGGCTTCGAAGCAGTAGGGTATCGATATTTTCTCCCAATCTATGATACACAACAAAATATAAGAGACATCAAAAAAAATATCTTTGTTTGTAAAATTATAGCAAATCAAACAACAACAGCAAGCTCAGCTACAGCATCAAATGCAGCAGCAGCAACAACAGCAACAACAACAATCGCAACAAACGCAACAGAATCAACAAAAGAAACCCGAACCTATATACGATCTGCCGATACACAACAAGCCTACATTAACAATTCAACAACAACAACAGATTAGACAACAGCAGGTTTGTTGTTTTGATGTATTTTTTTTATTATTTAGATATGTAGTTCGAGCGCAAGCAGAGTGAACGTTAATGGTGGAACACTCCGATTTTTATTTAGAATAATTTATTTATTATTTATTATTACAAAGTGGAGAATGGAGTGTCTTAACACTACCTGCCCTGCTCCTTTTCTTACTAGCGACACGCACGCGGCTCCGCCTTTTTGAATTAGACAATTATTTATTTGTCGTGTACGCAATGCCTCCAAAAAACCGGCGGAAAGTACCGGAACAGTACCTCTGTCACAGTAACAGGCTAAAAGAAAAGAAAAAAAAATCCATGTTACTTTTATTTATCAACCGATTTTAATAAAATAAATTAATGTTAAGGTAAGGTTATCTAAATACAGTAGTGAAAATTGTATGTAAGTCGGTAAAGCCGCTTCTGAATCTAGCGTGCACAACGCACAGATAATAAACTAATAAACGAACAAAAATTTTAAATATCTTTGTTTTGGGTTCTATTACATTAATAAAAATATTTTCTCATATATGTCCCACGTACAGACACTGATCAGTTATAATTTCATTATACGTATAGGTATCATAAAATTACTCGCGATTCGCGAAACCACAAACGTTGTTGGTTTTTTTGTTTTATGTTAAATAAATTTGAACCATCTGAGTAATGTTGTGTATGTATATATATGATAGCTATTTACTTTTGAATAGTAATACATATATGGATAATATTAATATCTTCAACGTTATTATTATTATATTATGATTTTTATGTAATTTATGTAGGTTTATGTATTTTTATTAATAGAAGTAAAAAAATATGTTTATATCATACAATCTATATTTACTGATTCCTGCGATGAGCGTGTGGGGCTAGGTGACGTCACTCAATATACATTCTTTTTTGGATGCAAACATATGTGAAACTATAAATATATTATAATTAATATTGATATATTATTGAATAATAATTTCTATTTCCATTGCAATTATTCAATATATATTTTTTTAAAAATCATAGTAAAAAATCTGAATAATTTATATCAAGACGAATAAATTCGAAAAATTAGTCACTAACTGACATTTAAACATGAATACCAAGCTGTATGTATTCAATAGACGCACAGCCAACTGCGTAACCGAACCGACCAACCACAACCACTACCACAACCAGAACCGAAACCGAAACCCGAACCTATATATGATCTGCCAGTCAGCAACCACGCCCCGCAACCACAGCAACAACAACAACCACAACAGGTTTGCTGTTTGTTGTTTTATGTTTATTTATATGTGTATGCTTATAGTTTATGTGTATTTATAATGTGTATTACGGTAACCACAACAGGCTTTTTGTTTTCTGTTTATGTGTATGTATACATTTTATAGTTGTTTGATTTTTTAAATCCACGCAACCCCAACAATCACAACACTATACGTATTCTTAATTTTTTTGGGTTATCAGTTCTACTTATTATAAAATGACAAGTAGCCACAAAAACCAT
>DWLH01000921.1:0-15447 GCA_018249795.1 Heliconius telesiphe telesiphe
ACTCTACTCCACTTTGGACTGTCTTCAGCATATTCATTGGTTAGTCCGTAAATACTGTATTAACCCCAGTAACTGATCGCTGTCCGTACATGGAAGATATAAGGGACGTCAAACTTGTACATGGAAATATAAGAATTTAGCTATCAATGTATGGATATTGTCTTTAAAATTATAGTGTTATTAGATGACAAAAGCCCAAGACCCAAAGTAGAAGTAAACGTTATGTTTTACGTGATATCATCAGTCACCAGTCGTGGCGCAGGGGCACAAAGTGTGACTGTAAAACCGACTGGTTCTGGGTTCGATCCCCACTCGAGGAGATGAAATATTTACTTAAATTTATATTTCCATTTCTTCGCTCTGGTGTCGAGGCAAAGCGCGGCTTTGAGTTCTGCCACTCTGATACTGACTGATTTATTCATTTATTTATTTTTTACTATATACTTTCGTGTTTTTGACATATGAACACTGAACGTTGCAAACACTAGGTAGCTACATAAAGGTTAAAATATGCAAGATTTTTAAAACTTACTTTTTTATATATCTGATGCCAGTATATTTTTTCTATAGTTATCTAAATTTAAAATATGACTGTAGTTTGCTATAATGAGGTAATCACACACATGCAAATTTAACAACCGAACCACATGTGTCTGTAAAATGACGTTCTCGTTCTCGTTATTTCGTTCGGTCGTTGATGTGGTGGCGCACCGCAATGTGTTTATATATTTTTGTGTCAGTGTAAAATGTTAAAAATTCAATCAAAATTAAATCAGCTTCACGCTGTATTCCGCACACAGCAGGGTAGGCAGAGGGAACCTAATGTAAGACACTCCGTTCCCCACTTTCTGCCGATGTATGTAAAATGTATGTGTAAAATAGTATTTTAAAATTTTACATTATTATTGAAAAGTTACAATAACAAGTCGTTATCAGTTATTTGAATACAATACCGGACAATATGATTTATATCAGAACCTAACATGCCCAATGTATTAAAAAAAAATAGGTTAAACGCGAGTCGGACTTGTCCACCGTGGCTTTTAACCAATTTCAGGGTTGTAGATCAACAGGAAGTACAACCTATAAAGACAAATTTAAGTTTTTGGGCACTCATTTTGTATAAAAATGAATTGTGAATAGGACTATAATTTTTTTTTCAAATGTTTGCGTTGATTTGCATTGTTAGTTCTCACTTCGTGCTAAATTTCATAACTCTGGGTCCACGGGAAGTATCCTATAGGTATTTTTCATGCAAATTGCAGCAAAATCGGTGGATAAATGCTCGTATCTTTTGATTGCGTTGACTTAGAAGCTTGATTTTTTCTGTGCTTAAAGGGACCGCATACCTTACTTAACATTTAATATAAATTTCAGCTTGATACCTTGAGATAAATGATCTTGACAGAAGGACAACAAGGTGATCCGTTAGCGTTAGAGGGTTCCGTTTATACCTTATGAGGTACGGAACCCTCAAAAATACGAAGAGGACTTATATTATTATTCTTTATCTTTATTGTAACTCAGAGCAACCTATACAATTTGCGACCTATATATTAAATTCAATTAGACCGAAAAACAAAAATACAATTTAAATACAAGTATAGGTAACATATTCCTGAATAGAAATAGCATCCACAAATATCGGCTATTGTGTTTTCAGCTTCACGCTGTATCTCGCATGTAACAAGATAGGCAGAGTGAGCCTGGTGGTAAGACACTCCGCTCTCCATCCGCCGAATTCTGGAAGCATTGCGTGTTGAATAGCAGAGTGAAAATATAAATTTAAATAAATATTTCATTTTCTCTAATGGGGATCGAGCCCCCAGCCACGACTGGCCTATCCTAAATAAATATGTTATAGGCATAAGGTGTTAATATGTAATGAAAGTATTATTTTATCATAGATATTTCAATGCGTATAGTGAATTGGACCGTGAAACAATAAATACTAGTTATATTATGATATTTATGAAACGGATCACGCGAACTTTAGGTCCTCACCCTATTTACGTAATTGGCCTTGTTAAAATGTTATAAAATATGCAAATATTTCGGCATTCGTAGAAACTTCGTGGTATATTGTGGTAAAACATTAAAAAATAGGTATTGAGTACCTACGATTATACTTTTTACCTTTGATGGACGTTGGTTAAGCTAATTATAAAAATTTTAATTAAAAGAATCTAAAAACAATGAAAATTTCACAGTCATTGCCTAATATTTTCGCGTAAATAAAATACTTTATAAGAAAACTTTTAAAAATATGAGCGCAGCGGAAATTGAAACCGCGCCTCTTTGAAGCCGTCCAAGCGCTCTAACCACTAAGCCATACGTTCTCATCAAGCTACGTCGAAATATTTTTTATACGTTTTCTGAAAAAGTATATATTATACACTTTAAAAATGTCAAAAATATGATGCCTGTTATACATATAAACAAATATGGTAGCGTTAATTGAATATTGTTTTATCACAAAACAAACAAATCAAAATTAACAGATAATGATATATTTTAACCAAATATATTAATAATTTCCTACTTAAAATATAATCTTAACAAAACTAAAAATAGAAGCGTATAATAAATTAAATAACTTTTTTGTTTTAGTATGTATTTGAAAACGGGAGCCACGACGAGGGACTTCTCTCCCGCGACAAGTTCTTCGAAGTTGGAAGCAGAATGGATGGTAGAAGAGAGTACCTCAGGAGTGAATGCTCCAAGCTGGGCCTCGACAGCACGAGCCACAAGGCGTACGCATGGGAATACCTCATCAACAGACAGTATCATGTTATATGGTGAGAATTTTCTCGAATAAATGACACTCCATTACCGACTACGGGTTTCATATTAAAAAATTGACTTGGCAGACTCATATTACTTTGTATAGTAGGTAGTGTAAAATATTGTTATTTAAGCGAATTCTATGAGCATTTATATACGATGTTGTTCTGAGAATTGTTTATAAGCATCATAAACATAGTTTTACAAAACAATTTTAAATATTATATTTATATTTTATTTTAATAATTATCAGCTTACGCTGTATCTCGCGTATAAAAGAGAGAACCTATAAAAGAGGGAACCTAGTGTTAAGATACTCCGCTCCACATTTTCTACAGAATTCTTCGAAGCATTGCAAGTTGAGTTGCGGAACTCAACGCCGGGGTTTTGCCTTGATGCCAGAGCGACAAAATGAAAATATTTTGCCTGAATTATTATAATAAATAATAATTCAGGCAAGAGGCCAATCGTGGCACAGCGGCCCAAAGTGTGGCTATAAAATCGACTGGTTGTGGGTTCGATCCCCACTCGAGGAAATGAAATATTTTATTATTTACGTTTATATTTTTATTTCTTCGCTCTGATGTAGAGACAAAGCGCGGCGTTGAGTTCCGCCACTCAACACGCAATGCCTCCAGAACAAGGTGGAAAGTGGGGAACGGAGTGTCCTAACACTAGGTTCCCTCTGCCTACACAGCTATGTGCTGGATACAGCGTGAAGCTGATAATAATTAAGTCCCTCCCCCGAGTGTGTAACGAATCCAATCGTCGCGTTACAGTTACACCCTTGTGACCCTGCGCCTAAACTAAAAAAAAATACCTCTTAATAATAATTAATTTCTTATTAGAAATGAATACCAAAATAATAAATATTCTAAAATACATGTATGCTATATCAGCGAAATAAAAGAACCGATTTACTTGTAGGTGCAATATCTTCAAGGCTGCGTCAACATCGTGGATGTATAACTTCAACCTTATGGCGAATTATACGGCGGCATTCCTTGATAAGACAAAGGAGGTGCCTTTAGAACTGGCCAGGAAGAAATATGCGAGGCCTACAGTGGAAATGATAAGGAAAGCTCAGGGCGATTCTATATCGTTTCTGATAGTGCGTCATCCTTTGGAGCGGCTAGCGTCTGCTTACAATGACAAAATAGTACACGCTTGGCCCAAGTCCTTCCACGATCAAATGGGACGAAGAATTATAAAAAAATATAGAAAAGTAAATATTAATATACTATTTAATGTATTATAAATCAGCTTCACGCTGTATCCGGCACACAGCAGGGTAGGCAGAGGGAACCTAGTGTTGAGACACTCCGTTCCCCAGTTTCTGCCGAATTCTGGAGGTATTGTGTGTTGAGTGGCAGAACTCAACGCCGCGCTTGGCCTCGACACCAGAGCGAAGAAATGGAAATATAAATTTAAGTAAATATTTCATCTCGTCGAGTGGGGATCGAACCCACAACCAGCCGCGATAACAGCAACACCCTTGTACCAGGGGCTACGACTAACTTCTAATATATAATTTTATGTATTATTATTATTTATGCATTTTTTAAAACCATTTTAATAAGCTACAATAATATAAATTAAAGAATTCTATCGCCTTAACCAGCACCACCCACTTTTGAATTGAGAAATATGTATGAACAAATGTTTAGTGAGTCATCCACACACGCACCGAAAATAATTTGTAATAAATTTATAGTACAATAGATAATTAAATCTTTATGTATTGTACAAGATAGTAGCAAATTCAATTCTAAAAATACAAACATCTCATATTGAATACGAAATGTCGGTTTAATAAAGAAGTATTTGGGAAAGCATATAAATTGGAAACTAAATAAAATATTATAAATAAATCAGCTTCACGCTGTATCCCGCACACAGCAGGTTAGGCAGAGGGAACCTAGTGTTAAGACACTCCGTTTCCCACTTTCTGCCGAATTCTGGAGGCATTGCGTGTTCAGTGGCAGAATTCAACGCCGCGCTTTACCTCGACACCACAGTGAAGAAAGTGAAATATAAATTTAAGTAAATATATACATTTCTTCACTGTGTGGTCGAGGCAAAGCGCGGCGGCGAGAATTCCGCGGAAAGTGGGGAGCGGAGTGTCTTACTACTGACACTAGGCTCCCTGTCTATCCTGCCCGGGATACAGTGTGAAACAAAAAAAAATATTGTAATCAAAGTACGAATCAAGGTTTCACAATCTTCCAAACAATACATCTAAAACCGTCAAGAGTAAAGAGAACGAAGTAATTTAAAGAGTTTTTACTTACTTTTTCCTTAAATAAATAAAGCTTAAGACGAATAATACAAGCAAATTAATAAATAATGTACTCTTCCTACATAATTCATTGCAGTGTCTTACATTAGTATTCGTCAGACATTTTAAAAAATTCCTTTGCAATCTGGACCGTTACTTTTTTACTGTTGACCAGAAGTGGTTTTTCCTCGTTTAAAACAATTTTATTTTCCATCGAACAATGGTTGTCAGTTCAATGCCAATTAAGGTTACTCTTGTCGAGTAATGAGCAAATTGGACTAATAATGCATTTGCTATGTTGACGGAATACATCGTAACGGTATAAATGACTGTGACAAATTTTGTACGCGATAGTTCTAGGTTCAATTCCTTTTCGGGAAAGTGAAGTTTTTAGTAGTATTTGCATTTTCTCGCTCTGGTAACAAGGCTTAGCGCGGAGTTGAGTTTCGTTACGTAATATCTCTTTTACCTATTCGGTAAAGTGAGGAACGGTTCTTAACACTAGGTGTATATGTTCCCTCTTCCTACCCTGCTATCTGTGGAATACAGACTGAAGCTAAATAAAAAATGTTCTAATATTGGATATATGTATAACCAAATTTTTATTTTCTAACGTCTAGTAATTTATGAGTTGAGATGAGAGAACCTTCTGATGTTATATTCCGTCTTTATTTTTAGTTTAAAATTTGTTTGACATTATGACATTACTCAAGTCAGAAAAAAGAAATTAAAAGCGTGATGGAATGGAGCGAATTCTTGATTATAAAAATTACGCTTAAAAACTATACTAAGCTATGCTATTAAAAAAATATATTTTCTTTACTTAATTATTTTATCAATGTTTTAGTCAGGACCCAAACCGGCACCAACGGAGAGGTACCCAGTGTTCGAAGAGTTTGTGTCGTATGTATTGGATGAGGCTAAAGTGAAGCGTACATTAGACATGCACTGGACGCCGTACACCGACTTCTGCACTCCCTGCAAATTCAACTTTGATGTCATACTCAAATTCGAAACGTTGGACGTAAGTGGCGATTCATATCTCTATTTACTTATTTTTTTATTTAAATTCTGTATATAATACTAATATATGATTAAAGAATAGATTTATACAAGTATTTTTTAACCTTCACGCTTTATCCCGCGCACTGCCAAATAGGCAGAGGGAAACTAGTGTTAATACACTCCGTTTCCCAATTTTCCGCCGATTTCTGTAGGTATTGCGTGTTGAGTTGCTGAACTTAAAGCCGCGCTTTGCCTCGACACCAGAGCGAAGAAATGAAAATATTAAATACTTAATTTCCTCGAATGGGAATCGAATCCAAAACCAGTTGCGTTTACAGTCCTACGTTTGTGCCTCTACGCCACGACTGGCCCTGCCTCGTTCTTAAATGCTTACGCATTTTAATCATTATTAAATATTTAAATTTAATACAATGGTTATAATGGGATAATTTTAATAAAAAATTAACCATTTTTTAAGTTCAACTTAGTTTTACGTTAAAGCTCTGCTCTTAGCTTAAGCGTTTGGTATTACGAGAGTGGCTTATTATTAAAAAAAAAGCAATTAAAACTGTGAGCTGCTGTAGATTTCGTTTATTTAAATTTAACTGCTTTTTATATTGGAGTTTCTTTATTTATTATATTATTAATAAATGTCTTCTATTACAACATAATATTATAATAGTCTAGTAGTTAATAAAAACAACAATTGAATGATACTATCTTAAGATCAAATATATCAATAAGACGAATTATACATAAATAATAAATTAAGACTTAATAATAAATATGAAATAAGATTTAAAAAAATCAGCTTCACGCTGTGTCCCGCAAACAATAGGGTAGGTAGAAGGAACCCTAGTGTTAAGATACTCCGTTCCTCACTTCCCGCCGAATACTGGAGGCATTGTGTGTTGAGTGGCGGAACTCAACGCCGCGCTTAGCCTATTATTATAAGAAATGTAAATATAAATTTAATTAAATATTTCCTTTCCTCGAGTGGGGATCCAACCCACAACCAGTCGCGTTTATGCCCCTGCACCACAACTGGCCTCAAATAAGACATATTAATAAGAAATAAGAGATTTAATAAGAAAATATTCTTATATTTTCACTGTACAACATCAATAACTTCAGGCAGTAGTAGCACGGACTATTAGAATACAAGATAGCAATATGTAAAATTATATATCTTTAATACGCTCCTCCCTTGTATCCATCAAAACTTTCCAAGGATTGAATGGTCGATACGTTTCGTTCTAATGTAGTCTATACAATAATAGATATATGTTTAGATAGATACATGTGAATATGTCACATAACTTTTTTATTTAAAAATAATATTAATAGATTAGTTAATAGAATTTCAGTGAAATATTTTTTTTTCTATAAAACTCTCATATTTAATCTTCTGGAATAGGGGGACTATTCAAAGGAAACTACGTCCTATGTACTTTTTTAATAAGATATCACGTTTTTTTTCGTAGTGCTATTATAAAATCTGATTATTAAGCAATATCTACGATACGATAAAAACAAACATAATTTATGGTTCTAACATATTTCAAATACAAGGTCCAAGTTAAATTAATTAAAAATATATATATGATGATGATGCCTTCTCTATGAATATAGGTTCATACTCTACAAGAAATAATACAATTTTGAATCTCTGTAAAAATTAGAGGCCAGAAATAGGTATTTGTATGAGAATTTTATAGTAAAGTAAGTAGGTAGGTACTAAGTTTTCAAAATATGTTTTGCTGGATTAATAAATGTGTAGTTATTCTATATTATGACATTTAGCGTTACGTTGTATCCCGCACACAGCAGAGTAGGCAAAGGGAACCTAATTTTAAGACTCTCCGTGATGAGTGGCGGTGCCGCGACACCAAAGCGAAGAAATGAAATTATTAATTTCTTCAAGCGGGGATCAAATCCACGACCTGTCGCGTTTACTGTCAAATTTTACGACCGATATGAATTTTACTTTACATTAATCACAAATAAAGCAATAAATAATTATAAAAATATTATATGGCTAGTGATAATTAAAATAACAATAGTAGTAACCAGTAAGTACTCTTATAACATAGATTAGAAGAAATTATAAGATAGGGACATAACCAATATCTAAATAATTAGAAAAAATTCTATAGAAGACAAGTTATTGGTTTAGTTGTGTATAGGAACAAGAAATGTCAAGGACTCTCGCTAGTTTGTCTTCTAACCTGTCTTTGGATCGTTAATTTCCAAATAAGTTAGTAATAATTGACAAATATGTACATGGTGGGTGGATTTGTGTTGTTGTGTTCACTTGTATTTTTTAAAATTTATTATTAACTTCACGTTGTTTCCCGGACATAGCAAGGTAGACAGAGGGAACCCGGGAACCTAGTGTTAAGATACATTGTTGTTCGTTAAGCACAATTCCGTTTCCAACTTTCCGCCGAATTCATAAGTTTGCCTGTTACGTGGCGGAACTCAACGCCGCGCCACTTGTAAATGCTATTTTCTCAATAAGTAAATAACGAAGATTTTTTTTATTTATTCTTAAATTTCACTGATTTTCGATTGTATTGAAAAATACATTTTCTACAACTCTTCTCATTATTTATCGATGCACTAATTAACAGATTTAGTAAAAAAATATTTTTGTCATTTTTATTATTGGTGCTAATCAATTACCGTTTTCGAGAAACGAACGAATAATGTATTTATCAGAAGAAAGAGCTCTATTTAAAATATAAGAAGAAATTAAGTTACATGAGATCGTAATTCTTAATTATTTTGTATTAATATTTTCATTTCTTCGTTCTGGTATACTAAGGCAAAGCGCGATTTTAAGTTAACACGCATGTTTCATAAAATTCGGCGGTAAGTGGGGAACAGAGTATCTTCACACTAGGTTCCTTTTGTCCTGCTATATGCGGGATACAGCGTGAAGCTGAAAAAAAACTTACATGTAAAGCCAAGGCAATAAGTAGAACAGTACTTTAAGTTCTTTTCACTGCATATTACAGGAAGACCAAAGATTCCTCATACAAATGGCGCGTCTCCAAGATGTCGTGAAGCCGGAGTGGCGGAACAGCGGCAAGGGCACCAACACCTTGCACAACATCAATCACCTGTATTCGCGTTTGAAGAAATCTCAACTGGACGGTCTCTACAATTTGTACAAGTAAGTGTTAATTAACGTTAAGGATGAGGCCAGTCGTGGCGCAGTGGTACGAAGTGTGACTGTAAAACAGACTGGTTGTGGGTTCGATCCCCACTCGAGGAGATGAAATATTTACTTAAATTTATATTTCCATTTCTTCGCTCTGGTGTCGAGGCTAAGCGCGGCGTTGAGTTCTGCCAATCAACACGCAATGCCTCCAGAATTCGGCAGAAAGTGGGGAACGGAGTGTCTTAACACTAGGTTCCCTCTGCCTACCCTGCTGTGTGCGGGATACAGCGTGAAGCTGATAATAAAGTGTTAAAATATATTAGTAGAAAAATTATTAAGATGTTAGTCGTGGCGCAGGGGCACAATGTGTGACGGTTAAAGGGACAGGGGTTGTGGGTTCGCTCCCCATTCGAGAATATTAAATATTTAATATTAGCGGCCCACTCGCGGCTTCGCCCGCATACCACTTATAAGACTTTTATTATGCTTGCCAAATATACAACAACCTTACTACAATATCAAATTACTAAGCCTGTTTGTTTTACTTGGCACCGACTTTAAAATTATAAAATCATTCTTTAATTATTATTTTTTTAACAAAATCAAAATACTAGTGCTTTATGTTAAGTAAATTTATTTTATACTTTTTTGTTTGTTTGAAATCGGTTTGTTTTTAGTGAATTTTTTTTAGTATCGTTATTATATATATATTTTTTCAATATTAAAATGTGTGCTTTAGAATTTACATTTGTATAAGTCAATCAATAATTTTTAAGTAACTATAATAAAAAAACGTCAAGTGACAAAAACCGTTGACGCAAATACTCAATAAGCTCAAATAGAAATAAGATATTTAACAATAAGAAGATGATTAAATATAAATTTTATTAAATCTTTAAAAAAATTTAAACAAAAATTATAAATAATAATAACACAAAAATATTATTTTAAGATAAAATTTACGTGAAAAATAATGAAAGTTGCGCAATTTATGGTTAAGGGCGGTGCCCCGTGCCACTCTGCCGTGTTACGGCGCCAGGCAATTAGCTATGGTACATATTGTTCTGTGTGAATAAGGGGCGGGCCCTAGTAATTATAGAAATAAATGGTATGCCGCACGCACTTCCGTTCAACAAACAGATAATATAGTGACAAATCACTCTTTTATAATATAGGATAATCGAGGTCACGGCCTTAAAACGGGCCTAGATATAAATAAGATATTCGTCGATTGTAGCCTTTTTATTATACAATTTCGTTAGAAATAAAACAAAAAATATATAATATATTTTGTTTTACATAAATAAAGCTAAGTTTATATGATTTAAAAATGATTGATGTCGTCGTGGCGAAGTGTAATAGCGTCCGACTGTTATTTAGAGTTCCGTTCCGTTTATTTCGAGTTCGAACATCATTTGGGGGAATAAATTGTTTTCATTTTCCAACCTTGATATAATGAAACGCGGTGTTAAGTTCCACTACTAAGCACTCAATATCACGAATGGGGCAGAAAGTGGAAAACGGAGTGTTTTGTCAATAGGTTCTCTCTGCTTTATTACCGCTTTTACACGTTTTTTTAATTATACTATTATAAATGAACTTGCATACTTATAGAGTATCATTCTTTATATTCTATTGGGTATGTTGTAACAGATTATTATAAAGTCAATCTACCTGTAGGTAGGGGTGACCTTAAGTCAAGTATTTTTTCTAAGCATATACTGGTTTTCTTATCTATAAAGGTCACGGCTTGTCCTACGATATAAAATAACGTTATAAATCTATTTGAGATTCCATTTTAACTATATTTTCTCAAAAAAAAAAGAGGCACAAACGTGTGACTGTAAACGCGACAGGTTGTGGATTGGATTCCCACTCGAGGAAATGAAATACCTAATATTTTCATTTCTTTGCTTTGGTATCGAGGCAATTTGCGGCGTTAAGTTTCGCCACTCCTCACGCTATGCTTATACAATTGGAGGACGGATGTCTTAATAGTAAAGAAAAGTCTTCAGTCTAAGTTCCCAGGTTCCTTCTGCCTATCCCACTATGTGCGGGACACAGCTTGAAGCCAAACAACCCATGAACTTACACATAAATAGTATCGTATTAAATTAAAAAAAATAAAAATTATACATTATAAAAAAATATAATTTTCCTTCCAGATACGACTTCCAATTGTTTAACTACACCATAGACAATTATTATGAGATAATTAAAAAAGACGAGAGCACCAGTCACGGGTGAGCGCCAAAAACTATAAACAAACTTTGAATGCTTTTCATCGCTAAAAAGGCGCGACAAGGTGAAGTGGTGGCGGAAAATGGAAGACTGAAACTGTAAGGCATTAGTAAAGTCACCTTATCGATCTGTTCATAAAATTATAAATGCGAAACGAACATCATTAAAAATATATCTAATTCATCAATAATATATTGCGTAACTACTGAACAATGGTTATTTATTATGTATTGAGAATTTCCATATGATTTAAGGACATACCTTAAAATAATGTTGTTTTAAACTAACTAATTTATCAAATTACTTAAATTTTAGTTTTAAGTATTATATATTTATTGTTTGGTACAGTCAAGTGTAAATATTACTTGTGTTGATGATTTTAGCTTATTTCCAATATTCGTTTTGTTACAAATTATTATTATTATTATTATTATCTATATATGAATGTTTATTATGCTATTTAGAAAGTAGGAAATATTAGCTTAAATTGTTATTTGTAATTGTAAATATTTGAACAAATTGTAAATGATGTAGATTTACTCATCTAATTTAGTTAATATGGGTATTAGAGTGTAATGTATATTTAAATACTCTATTTTAATACGATAACAAAATTTATTAGTGCTTCCGTATTCATAGTTTATAATAAGACGAAGTTTCGATAGAAATTAATAAATTTCGTTTCAATTTCTTTAGTGTTTGAAAATTTTTAAAATCTAACGTAATTTTATATTAAAAATATCTTTCAAATTAATAATTGACTTAAAATTATTACAATTTCGTAAACTATTAAGGTTTATATTAAATAAAAAAAATAATAGAAAGTACAAATATGTTACTCCCTCTTATAAATTTAATTTTTTATTGTTAGATAATATCTTTTGTTGCATTTACCTATTAAAAATATTTATTTTCATAGCAACTTTGCAAAAAAATATGAAAATAAATATTTTTACTATCGTAATTCATATTATATAATGGTATATTATGGGAAATTATTCGTCACAAATGAAATAATAAAAAACTCTAACAGTGTATGGTTAGAAGCGCAAAATATCAGTTAAAATTTCATTATTAGTTAAAATATCTATAATTTGTTACATATAAAATTGTAATACAGGAATACAACAAAGGAATAGGCTAAACTAAAAAATAATTATTTATATACCGAGAGCTTAACGTTCTTAGTCAGTTTGTTATTATTAGGCAACGTAAAAAATATAATACCTACTGTATTTAAAATATAAGAATTTGTAATATTAAAATAAATATTTGGGACTAGTCTAGGTGCACTAAATAAAACTGGCCACTGGGTGTCCGTGTGACGTCATAATGTCACTAAGTCTCGCTGCTCAGCGAACCACAACTCTCATCCACAATGAGAATTATATTATTAAATAATGGCTTGTTTATATTGAAATCTTTATAATATCAATTTAACTCTAAAATATTTAAAATGTTTCTTTATATTATAACGTTATTACTTGTAGATAAAAGTAATGTAATAGTTCATTTATGTCAGATGAAATAATTACTAATTACTTGCCTAGTCATAGCAGTAAAAAGAAAAAAATATATTTGTGAATAAGCATAAAAATTTAAACAAATAAAAAAAAAATTGCAGCCATAAATAAATTGCAGGAATTGTTATATTTTTATATTATTAGATAATTATTTTATTTAAAGTTTTGTAATTATTTTCATGTTATTGCGTGATTGATATTAGGGATGGCAATTTTAAATACTGTGACAGCACATTTTAGCTTTTAGCAGATTTAGTTGTTAAGATTTAGAATAATACTTTAAAACAAACAGACGTTATCACATAAATAGTAAATTAAAGTATTTAAAATAGATGAATAGATGAAATCGTCGTGGCTGTGGGTTTGATCCCCACTCGAGGGAATGTATTATTATTTTTTAATATTTTCACTTCGTCGCTCTGGCACCAAGGCAAAAAGCCAGGCGTCGAGTTCCGCCACTCAACAAGCAATGCCTTGAAAAATTCGGCAGAAAGTGGGGAACGGAGGGTCTTAACACTAGGATCCCTCTGCCTACCCTGCTGTATGCTGGATTTTGTAAAAATAAATAGATGATTTTGGTACTAAGTCAATATGTGATAACGTCACTATTTATATTATATAAAAAATTAAAATTAAAAAATCGATACACCATATTAGTTATATTTAGTGGCGGGAAATGATTGATATTCTATAAGAAAAGTATAAGAAAAAAATATTTTAATACAACATAAATTAAGGCAAAGCGTGTATTTTTTTTAATAAATAATGACCTCAAAATATTCTGCTTACATATCAATAATTTTTGCCACATTCTCAAAAAAAAAAAAAGTAAGTAGATATTAATAAATCAAAAATTTAAATTATTATAATATTGTTCATCATTATATTTCGCTTTTAGATTTATATATGTAGATGTATGGGGAGTTTGTTAGACCAAAATAATGGCCTAGATAGTAACTGAAATGGTGCTATAGATCCTTAGATTTTGATCTCATATCAGCATGAGTGTTGTTGCTACAAATTGTGTTATCGAATCAAACTATCGAATCGGTTGTGTTAAATGATGTTAATGAAAAATTTTATTCTTAGTACTTATAGAGAAATAAATATTAGTTAAAAATCTGGGGATGTTGTTTTATTTTCTCACATTATTATATTTTGAATAGTATACGTTAATATTTTAAAATATATGAGAGTTTTTCTCCAGTTTGATTAGAGTTTTTGTAGAACTTACTACTTAATGATTTCCATAAAAGGAAATGTGGAATTTTAGTCAGAGAAATATTATAATTTTTCACTAAATAATCTATAAAGTAACTAGAACATTTTAAACTAGCGGTATCGCTATTATTTTAATTTCCGATTTAGGAGGCAAGAATAGAAAAAAAATATGTTTTGGAGATGTGACTTACTAATTTTTATTATGCCACTAATAAATTAAAGTTGCATCCCATAAAATAATGTTTTTCTTTTCTTCCCTTTCTCAAGTATATAAAATAATATTTTTCTTTTCTTCCCTCCTAAATTATATAAATATATTATAAAATGAAAGGTATTAATGGATTGGATGTTTGTTCCAAAAACTACTGAAAGGATTTAGATGAAACTTTACAGTAATATAGCTTAAACATAGACTAAAGTTTTTATTTTGTATTTGACTACAAGTGGGCGAAGCCGCGTTTAGGTCGCTAGGAGGTTTTATTCAAAAACAAAATGCAATAAAATGTAAACTAACTTTTATTTTGTTCATAAGACAACCATTAATAATAATACTTATTTATTATTCCACACTTCACACCACAGATTTGACTAAGTGCATGGGAAATTGAGGTAGATACTCTCTTTTCTCAGGTAATTTTGTATTATTTCTGCAATATTAAGAAAAATATCATTTAATAATTAATAATACTAATACAATAAATGTAAAAGATTGTGATATTAAAAACTGTACTAACTACTGAACATAACACATAGGCTAGAATTTATATAATTTGGCTATAATGTAATATATTGTTAAATATAAAATATAGCAATATGAAATATAAGAATAAGAAGCCGCATTTGAGTTTCAAGTATTAAATACTATGTAATTGTTAGGGACCGTCGAGGTGCAGTGACAGCGTCAGACCGTAAGCGCGACGATTGTGGACACGATTACCATTTGGGGAAATTGAATTATTTTCATTTCCTCACAATACAAAGCACTTAGTTGAATTAAGCTTCTCATCAACGTTTTAAAAACAAGATGGTGCGTGGTGAACTGAGTGTTATTACACAAGGTAACCTACCCCACTATAAGTACTATAAAACAGTCCAAACCTGAAAAAATATATTATTGCAAAAAATATTTTATTTTGAGAGGCCGGTCGTGGCGCAGAGGCACAAAGTGTGACTGTAAACGCGACTGGTTGTGGGTTCGATCCCCATTCCAGGAATTTAAATATTTATTT
>DWLH01000922.1:0-15447 GCA_018249795.1 Heliconius telesiphe telesiphe
CTCGACACCAGAGCGAAGAAATGGAAATATAAATTTAAGTAAATATTTCATCTCCTCGAGTGGGGATCGAACCCACAACCAGTCGATTTTACAGTCACATCCTGTGCCACTGCGCCACGACTGGCCTATAAGTATTTATTTCTTTTATATTACAATAAAATCAACGAAATATAGCAGTAGGCACTTAACATATATCTCTATCACAAACGGAGAGTGCCGCTATATACCTACGAGTATACTAATATTATAAAGATGAAGGTCTTGTTTGGAGCGACGCAGTGGTATAAATATCCGACTGTAGACGCAACAGTTGTGGATTCGATTCCCATTCAGGAAATGAAATATTTAAATTTACATTTCCTAGCTCAGTGTGAAAATAAAAATATAATATGGAATTATTTAGATTTAATGCACGATATAAATATTCCTTGAATTCTGCCCAAAGAGAAACTACTCGCGTCGACAGTAGTTGTAATATATAACAAGTATAAGCACGTATTTTCTCAAAATATACTGGAGTTAACTATTAATCTAAATATTTCGTTTATCTTAGAGTGAAATACGTTACACCTTGCATAGTATCTGTAGAGCGGGAAATTGAATAAGTAGGCGCGTGTTTGTTCGTTCCTGTCTTAAACAATCAGTAAATGAAAATGTATTGCTTCCAGTAAATCAAATGTGATGCAACGTACATTGTCCTAGAAATATTTAAGATAAATAGCAAATTTTACTGAATTATTTTATGTCCCAAAACAGAGAAGGCCAGTCGTGGCGCAGTGGCACGAAGTGTGACTGTAAAACCAACTGGTTGTGGGTTCGATCCCCACTCGAGGAGATGAAATATTTACTTAAATTTATATTTCCAATTCTTCGCTCTGGTGTCGAGGCAAAGCGCGGCGTTGCCACTCAATACGCAATGCCTCCAGAATTCGGCAGAAAATGGGGAAAAGAGAATCTCTTAACACTAGGTTCCCTCTGCCTACCCTGCTGTGTGCGGGATACAGCGTGAAGCGGATTTTACAGAGAAGGCAGGCTGAAAATAGTGTCAAGACACTTCTTCTTCATTTTCCACCACAATTTGCTGAGTGGTGGAACTCAACATCTCTTTTTATTTTACTAAAATGGAGAATTGAAAATAGTTTAAATATAGTAATTCCCCTGAATGAGAATCGTACCCATAATCATCGCTCTTACCATATTACGCTGTTCCACTGTACCATGTTGGTTTACTTTAAGTTAAATTTGCTTTAACTACTCTTGTTTATCGTTTCAAGATCATCACCACATGGACTTAATTTTTTTTTGAAATGACATTGTATATATTTTTTTCCTTTATTTTGTTGTCATTTAAATCTTATTTTTTTTGTTTACAATAAATAGCCAATAATGATTATCGGATCATATAGAGTAACGCATTATGGGTGCTGACTGGGTTGGGTTGGGTTATAGTTTTATTTCGATAGTAAATAGCTTAGAAACCTAACACTATCAGCGGCGAAGTTGATTTTTTTTTTATTTATTTTACTAGTAGTTTATTTTTGGCAGAATATTATTTAGAAGTCTACGTGCAGTTAAAATCTATATATTTGCCAATTATTGATGTAGAGATGTTTGATTGCACAACGATTGAGTTAGTTTCTGGAACTTCTGAAGTTAAATCGAATTAATGTTTATACTACTTGTAAACTTCTGTCACTGGTTTATCTTTAGCTAATGTTGAAATTTATATAGTGTACATAAAATTTTACACATTGGCGAAGTGATATGTGCTCTACTGGCACGCTCGGAACGCCATAATTAAAGAACAATACCATAAAATTTTCCGATATTTATTACAAATTTGATTAGAGCAGCATTTTACTCTCTCTGTACACATTGTATGGAAAATTGTGCGGAAATTAGGAAATTTGTGGAGTGTTAAATTAAGAATGTTTTGCATTAGATTCACTCTGTTCACCTTCTATGCACAACAAATACAAAGCAATAAAAAAAATACATTAATATAATAATACATGTATATATAAATACAATATAAGCTACATATTCTTGATAGACTTTTTTATAATGAAAAAGACAAGGCCAACGAGCGTACGGGTTACCTGTATGGTTAGAAAATTTGTCATCAGGTAGAACAGGTGAAAGAGTGAGGAGGTGTGTCTTTGGAAAGCCTTTTACAGATGAACAATTGAATTAGATTAGGTCCACCAGCTCCCGATGGGAACAATACTCCATATAAGGCCGAACCTCAGTACTATACTGGGCCATTCGATGTTTTGGTGTGAAGTTCTGCTTCGTTTCATTAAGACTAAATTAGCCTTGCTTTCCAGATGATCGCGACACTAGCAATAGAATCGCTAAAGTCCAATGTGCAGTCCAGTCCACTGGGTGCAGCGTTAAGAGGATTGTTTTCGAAAACTGGTGACACGATAAATAGGTTTCTTCGGTAGTTAACTCGTCAGCTTCTGAGGGTTGCATTGAACCAGGTTCCTTTCACGCCATAAGGAAACATTCCCGAGGGATGCCTGTACAGAAGACATAAGTTTATTGTATCTTGTGAAGACACAAGACTTGCTAAGCCAGAGTATAATGTGCTATTATCCGCATAACAATTTATGTTCAAAAACTCTATAACATGCCATTGATGCAGAAGAAACAGGGTAGGAGACAGCACGCACTTGGAGAACGCCAGAATTTATTCGGAGTAACCGTCGACAGCCACCTTGATGCTATGCATTTTTTGCATAAATTCTCGGCATGATGAAAGTGTTGAAAGGAGGGTCATGTGCAACACTCATTAGTTAGACCAGGAGATCACTGGTTGAACGACCATGGCGGAAGCCATATTCACGGCCAGATAACCAAGACCGACCAAGACGTACTTAACTATATGTCTATCTAATGTCATTGTCATGTCTATCAAATTCTCAAAACCACAGCTAAGTATCACATTTTGTATAAAGATGACACTATACTATTTAACTGAAAATATTATCAAAATATTGAATTGTTCTAGCATCGTTCACTTTATAAATGTAGTAATAAAGTCTGAAGTACAGAAAAAAAAAAAAAAAAAAAAAAAAAAAAGACCATTGGATGATTGTTTACTATTTATTTAAAGAAATGACCGTTTACTTTACATTCCGCTATCATTTATTGCAGTATTATTGTATTGGCTCAGTAAAAAGGAAAATACACTGATAAAAATCCACCCAATAACAAAAATGATGGCCGTAATCCCATTTGACCCATCGGCTCCCTATATAAATAAATAAAGAAGGTTGTGGTAATTTCGTTTAAAGTAAATATTATGGAAATATGCAGAAATTTTATATTTTTTCATATTTACTGACTCCCCTGTGGGGCTATTGAATCGAAATTTTTACTATATTAAATACCTAATAGTGGCTATATGCAAATAGAAATGTACATGTATTATATATTTATACATGTATTATATATTGAAAAAAATATATATATTATATATTTATACTTATACTTTAGTAAAAGAAAAGATAGTCAAAACATCTCGAACTGTCGTTGGAATTATTGACTAAATCATTTTAATTATATCGTAATTCATTAAATCAAATAAAAAAATCAAAAGCTATTAGATTAACCCGATTAAATAATATATATCTAAGTACGGCTTCTTTATATCTAAATTGTGCAATTACTAATCAGGCTAGTAGTAACAAATAAATCACAAGCATTTATGTGAATAAATAACTGTTCCTAGTAAGAACATATTCCTATTTAGAAAGTAAATTTTGTATTAGTTATATAATTTTTTAGTTTCACGCAGTATCCCGCACGTAGCAGGGTAGGCAAAGGAAATCTGAGAATATAGTGTTAAAACACTCCGTTCTCATTAAGACATATGCGTTCCCCATGTTTCGCCCAATTCTGAAAGCATCGCGTGTTGAGTGGCGGAACTCAACTCTGCGCTTTGCCTCGTTACCAGAGAGAGAGGAAATGAAAGTATTAACTAAATTAGTATTAATACATTTATATTTATTATTTACATTTCTCGAGTGTGAATTAAACCCACAACTTGTCCCGTTTACAGCCACACGTTTGTGCCCCTGGCCTACAACAGTCCTCTATGTTCTTTTATAACTATACAATTTTCGAAAGCCAAATGACTTGTCTTTGAAACTTTTATTAACTTAGCTGAGTAAATTCATCAGATTATCTTGTACTAAGATAATATTCTTCCACTAAAATGGATAAAGTTAAAGAAATATATAATATATACTAATAATATAATAAATCTGTTTCCAACAAAATAAATAAGTTTTACTATAATTTAGTTATTGATACATTTTTGATGCCTGAAATCTATTATTTATATATAAATTAAAAAGCACCTCGTGGCTGAATGAAAAAACCAAATCAACACACATATACGAAAACCAATCAATAGAGAAAGATTGTGTTTTTACACATATCTGTATTATCCTATATCTCTTTAACAGTAATTTATTTTCGTAATTTATAATTATATATTTTCGTTAATACAGGTCAGCACAATTTTGTTATTTTTGGGAGGTTACTATCATAAAAAAATAACATATTAAAAAAATAATTGTAAATGAATTTAACATAAAGAATATGAGTAAAATATATCATTTAATAAAACAGTAAAATATGTAATTTTTAAATTTGAATACGGTTATTTCATATCTTAGAAATATAACCTGATTGCTTGATTAATAAAAGACCTACAGAAATACATTTTTCTGCAATAAAAATGAACAAAATGTCAAAATAGTCAAAAATAAACGTGAACTTTAATTGAAATTATATACGAGAAGAAATTTATTGGAGTTTTCGATCCATCGCTTACAGTTTTATGGCAATTTGGTTAAATCATCAATTTCGTATGTTTAATGTGAAAAAGTTGTTTTGGAAGGACAATACTCTTTTTCATACTTGAAATTGATGTATGGTTGGCACAATTTTTCTATACATCTATTAAAAATTCCAGTAAGTACCTACTGTAAATAAGATTTCCATTCGAACTCACGACGAGCTCTACTCAGCGGAATTGACTAGATTATTTGTGTTAGCGGTGTTAAATTCCGCAACTCAACACGCAATATTACAAATTCGTGTGAGAAGAACAGACTTCCATGACACTAGTTTCTCTCTGACTATCTTACTACGCGGGGGACAAAGCGTCAAACTAACTAACAGCAAATTGAAATAACCTTATGCAATCGGATATTTCTATATATCTGATCAATGTTTGTGGATTCAAATTTAGAATCTTTTTGTCATCTTTTAATTTTTTTCTTGTGAATATTTTTTATACATTTTCAGTCCAGTTCTTTAATTATGGCTTTTGAAACGTGCCAATTGAGCACAAATTCACTTCACCAATGCCGCGTTGTATGGAGAACACTTTATACATCTTGATGATGCACTTCTGAGTTAATCAATAAACAATCACAATTTATTATTAATAATTACTATTAAGAAAGTAAAAAAGTGTGAAGTTTGCAAGCTGGTCCAAGAACAGAGGAACATAAAGTGATTAATAATTTCTTTATATAAAGTAATGATATCCCATCAAAACATACATGTATAATAGGCGGAAAACGGGTAACGTTACCATTAGGTTCCCTCGGCCTTTTCTGCTGTGTGCGGACTGTATTCCGCGTGGAGCTGATTTAAATATTCTTTCATTTCGATATTACTTATTTTCTTTTTTATTTTATTAGTTGGGTTTGGCGAAACGGCATAAGTGTAAACGTGACGGTAATGGGTAAGATTCCTGCTCGGGGGAATTAAATATTATTTATTCATATTTTCATTTGTTCTCTTTAGTGACTCTCTACACACTATGTCTCGTAAAATTCGGCAAAAAGTGGGGAACGGAATGTCTACAGACTAGGTTACTTCAGCCTACTTAGCTATGTGTGTGATACAATGTGATGAAATAAATGTAGAAAGCTCAAGGATGTGACTGTAAAGCGACGGTGGTGAGGTTGATTTCCACTCGGGGGAATACACTATAATTCATTTGATTTCTTCTCTCTTATAGAAAAGCAAGAAGCGCGACGTTGAGTACTACCATTCCACACAAGCTGAAAAAAGTATATAATGTATATAATTTTTGTGTGCAATAAAGTGTAATATATATTGCGTCAATATGACATTTTTTTTATTGCACAGTAATAAAAAAATGTCATATTGACTTTTAAACTTAAACCATTGTAGTATAAATACCTTAAAGCTTCACAAATAAAACAATTCAAGGCACTGACTCTAACGGACTAGGTGTCGACCGTAGTACTTGGGTTATTATTTTGTATTACACCATGTAATCCTAACAATCTGGTTTAAGCGATTTCGCAACGTCGATCAATAAGAATTCTAAAGCAAGCATTTTCTCTTTGTTGAGCTGATTTTAATATGGTTATGGTAGCTCTAATATTCGTGTAAAGTAGATTGTTTTTTTTTATGTTCCCTTGGAGCTGATTAAATGAATAAGAAATATGTTTCTTCAAAGTTACTCATTTTTTTAACCTCATTTCTTAAAATGTATGTACTTCATGAAGTATTGGGTGTACGAGAGGAACTTGAGGTAGTCTTTTTACTACTCAAATAAGAGGTAATTAAATAAAATCTAAAGCGGGTATTGTGCGAATTTAATATATTGACATAACTACCGATTTAGGCGAGATTATTAGATACTAGCGACCTGCGATTTCGCCCTCTTAAATTTATCGTTATATTTTAGCCAAATTGTACAATTTTTTTACATGAATTGAAGCATATGTTAGTACATTCTGATATATAAGCTATATAACTGTAAAGTTTCATCTAAGTCCGTTCAGAAGATTTCATGTGAAAGTGAAATAAACATCAATTTTCGTAAACTTTTACATTACATTTATAATACTGGTAGGATAACTTCTATTCGGTATATTATGTATTTTTTTATAACTATAGTCTACTACGATTTAAGTTCATATTTTACTCAACATGAAATATTTCTAATTGAGTGTAAAAAAATATACGAGCGATATGGTATTTGGTTTTTTTGGCCAACTTCTATGACTTACAAAGTCTACCAAACTTCAAAGATCATAAACTCTCATATTTTATACATAAACTTGGCCTTACCCCACTTCCTCCTTTGAAGGAGCACTTAAAACCTATAATTATTATACAAATAAAGTTAATTTCTTTAAACAAGAATAAACATTTTTAAATTTATCTTTGATTACAAGTTTATTTGACGAACTAAATTGCTATCAAAACTAAGTGTTGAATAATTTCTAATTTAATTTATCCCTAGACTTTTTTAGTGTCACACTGTGTCCCGCACATGGCATTTTTCTAGCAAATTCTGGGGGCATTGCGTGTTGAGTGGCGGAGCTCAACGCCGCGATTTGCCTCGACACCAGAAAATCGAAATATTAAATATGTCCTCGAATGGAAATCGAACTCACAACCTATCGCGTTAACAATAACAATTTGTGCCCCTTTACTAGACGATTGAATGTCTTTAAATGTTTCCTATTACGCCTTTGATTTATTAATTTCTTTGTCTTTAGTAATTCCAAACGTCGCAGCGTGTTAATGAGAACCGACGGATCGTATTAAAACCTTCTGATCAAAATAAATATTATTATTTATGTAACTTTGTAATTTTTTGTAACTTTTTTATATACTTATTAAATATATAAAATTTACTAATTTATCCCGCGCTAAAAATAATAAAAGCAATACGAATTTATAAAAAATCGATATTTTAGATTTTCCATCGCAATATATAAGCATCATGGGAAAATGGCATCATGGGATAATTTTTGTTTTGTATAGATTCGAGAAATATTGACTTTGATTGAAACTGTTTCATTATCGGTACAATTACAACAATATGTAAAGAGATATGTTATTGAAAAATATATAGAAATTTACCTTTAGAGATTCAGATTAGTTTCCATTATAATGAAAAAAGCGAGCAATATTATCTTTTATTGTACTTGTTTCTTTTTATTTTTTAGCTTCATACTGTATCCCATACATAACAAGGGGCAGAGGGAACCTAGTGTTAAGTCATTCCGTTCCCCATTTTTATGGAAACGTCGATTCGTTGCGTGTTTACGCTTAGAATTTGAATATGGGGAATACAGTACGTGCTTTTAGCACTAGGTTCTATTTGCTTAACTTAAAAGCTACAAAAACCTTTACTAATAAACATATTTAGCTACATAATTTTATAGTTTTTTCGGTATGTATGTATATGATTTGCGGAAAGTGGAGAACGGAGTGTCTTAATACTAAGTTCCCTCTGCCTACCCAGCCGTATGCGGGATACAGCGTGAAGCTGAAAAAAAAAGTATATGATTTACATTACAACTCATAATAATTACTAAAAATTGCTCTTAAAAGTTTTTGGTTCATTCCCTTATACCTTTTCTAGGCTATAAGTTATCACAGTTTTACTTACACCTCACTACTACCTATATAAAGTATACGACAGCCAAGTTGATCACAAACACACGTCTAATAAATACTTGCACCGAAACGACGCGAACGTCAAGTTTAGTTATTGTTATTCTCAGATTGACCCACAAATGTTTTATTCATAACGTTTTATGCAAAAAATTGGAAACTATGTAAGCTTTAAATTTACGTATGCGGTTTTAAATACTGACCTTTACTAGTTTTTGTTGTTATAATGTACATATTGTTATGTTCTCGGTTCTCTTGAGTGGAACTTATAACTTTGTAAAACTTAATTTAACTTAGTTTCACGCTGTATCCCGGTAGCTGGGTACTCAGAGAAAATGGAGCGCCAAACGCTGCGGTCTCTCTCTTTCGCCTCGTCCACTGTCATCAATGTCTTCATAAATACCCTTCGGGGCGTCTTCATGCTTCTTACGTGACCTTCTTCCAGTTACTTCTATGCGGTGTTTTAAAAGGTTATAAATAAATAGTACATATAGCTATTTTTTTTTAAACATTTTAATACAGATTAAAAGCATATAAATATATTTTATAAACACTTAATGTCAATCCAAATATAAAATATTAGTTCACTTAGATACTTCAAATGTTTCACAAACTTTCAAACGATAAAATGATGATGGAGTCAACAGACGAGAACGAGCGCTACTAATATTTATTTAGTATTTACGCAGAGTTTACGTTTTAAATAAATTTCTAACGTTTAAATATTTTAATATAACTTTTTATAGCGAAGTTTAATATTTATAAAATAACTGTATAAAATAACCGGCGTTGAGTTCTGCCACTCAACACGCAATGCCTCCAAAATTCGGCAGAAAGTGGGGAACGGAGTGTCTTAACACTAGGTTCCCTCTGCCTAACCTGTTGTGTGCGGGATACAGCGTGAAGCTAATAAAAAAACATAAAACTGTATAAATAAAATTATTTATTTTTTACAGTGGAATGCGGGAATAGAACTTATTATCAAATTACAAACTTACTTATTTTAATAATTAGGTAACCGTTTTTAGATATATTTAAATGTATTAGATATATTTAAATGTATGTATTATGTACTAAAGAAATTGTAGTTACATAACACAATATATTATAACTTAGTTACTCACGTTATATTTCTAAAATACTGCAACATTTAAGATAGACACAGAGCGGAGAGTACTGTCACTTCAACATCTCTCTTTTTGGGTAAGAAAATAAGTAAAGATTACTGACTACCTAAACAGCCTTAACTTTATTTTAATATTTCAAAGAATGTTATATAAAATAGTAAAATATAACAATCGACTGTATGTTAATTCATAAATCATTTCAACATGAGCCGCTATTTTGAGCTTTTGTAAGCAACAATGTTTGTAGTTCATAATTAAAAGGTTTGTAGATGAACTCCATAGTTTATATTGTAGTAGCGTAGTTGTAATGTTTTTTTTTATTTTAATATAATATTGAGAACTGCCTATCCAACTCAATACAATGTTATCAACTATGTGTCGTGGCGCAGTGGGACAGCGTCTGACTGTACATGTGAAAGTTGTAGGTTTGATCCTCACTAGGGAGAATGGTTATATTTATATTCTTTTTAATCTTCTAGTAGACAAAGTGCAGCGTTAAGTTTCACCACTCATCACGCTAGGTTTCGATTGTTGCAAATTGGCGATAGCGAAAAGTGGGGAACAAAGTGTCTTTTACTTTGGCCCGATTTTCCTCTGTTTCCCTGCTATGCGGGATAAAGCACGTGCTGCTGCTTTTTTATTAGTTACATTGTCCAAGGTAGCGTTTCGTTTTATAACGTGAAAGTTTCTTATTTATTTTACTGCATTTCTATTTAATTTCCACAAATCGTCGTATATCTATATCTATATTTTTATTCGTCACATTTGCTACAATCTTAAGTTATAAAAATATTTAATTGTTTTATGTTAACTATATACATACTTTAGTTTGTACAGATTGTGCCAATTATATTTGAAATTGTGGCTTTTTTACATTGGAGTTTCGCATTAAAGTAAGCATTCACTTCCCTCAAATGACAGCGCTGAGGATGCATAAACGTCACTTGCATAGTGCAAGAAAACGCGTCTGACGGTGATATGAAATTTATTTAAAATATTATTTATTTCAATATACTCATGGTTATTGAAAAATTATAATAAAATTTTCATTTTCAACAAAGTTTCGTCCGTTCTAAGCTTCCGCTTTATGTAGATAAGAATTATTAAAATAATCGGTTGGTGCATCTGCATTTTTAACGCTAAAAGAAAGATGGGATACAACGATTTTTGTTTAAAAACTTACTGAGAATACTAATTAGTAAAGATTTTTAAATACTTATATATACATTTTTGTTTATAAAAAAATTCTATATTATTTATCATTTTTTTAAGGTGGATTATTCACTGGATGGATCTGTCTAACCTTAAAAAATAATATACGATAAATTGCTAGTGTATTATATTACTTATTACTAACCCTCTGTATTATGTATATAATGTATATATTATTTTTGTTTTTTATAGGTGAAGGCTACTTTTGACTGGATCTTTTTTTTTTAACATGCATTCTCCTATTGTGTAACATTATCTCTTTTTTACCTTACAACCTCCTTCGTGTTTTCTCCACACAACGTGACATTGGCGAAGTGATATGTGCTCTACTGGCACGCTCGGAACGCCATAATCAAAGAACCAAACCAATTGCTAGTGTAAATATTATAGAAAGTGAGAAATGGATCTCCATATGAGTAGATTATCTTTGCCTGTCCTACAAAAATAAACGGAAAATGCGTTAAAACAAAAAGTTTTATAGTGAATCAGCCACATTTTCCTGTAGTACTATCAACATTTTGTACGAAAATTCAAAATGAAATGAGAAATTATAAACATACTTTTCGCTCCATTTAATGTTTATAAATTTGTATTTGGTAATGTGTACCACACGGCTTAACGCTTGGACACCACTATCATAATATCAATAGATATAAATATCACCCTTGATTTACTCTCACTTACGTCTTAAAGTGAAAACTGCTTTAAAATCAGTTGCGTTATTTCAAAAATCTCAGCGTACATCGGTAAGAAGCGACCTTTTTTGGTATTATGTAAAATAAAATAAAAAATATATATTTTTTTATTATGTAAAATAAAGAATGTATTTTCTATCATAATTAATTTTAATTTATATTTTCTCAATAGAAATGATTGAAACTGTCTTATTAAATACACGAGTACCTACTCTATCCATTGCGGTATTTCTCGTTTCGATATATTTCAAAAGATTTTATTCCACAACAATGAACTGTCACACAAGTATTTACATGCAAGTTAAATAAAAGAATGAAAAGGCAATTGTCCCTTTTCTGCGTGCTTTCATTTGTCGACTCCCTGACCCCATGTCACGAAGCTGGCGGACACGCCGCTATGAAGAAGGGAGAACTTGCCATGTCACACAATTCCAAATATTACCACAAATGATAAACGAAACGCATTATCTGTATATTAAATGTATGCATGCATACATTAAATTTGAATGTTAAGCAATTATACCTCACCAAAGGTTTCATTTGAAAGCTTTTATAAATGTAATAGTAGACTAGTATGGAAAAGTGCAATTTAATGAAATGGAAACGAAATTTACTTAGATTATTATGGAGTTAGTAAGTTATGTTGATATAGGTCGCTTTAGTTTAGTCGACAATAGATATAAGTGAAATCAGTAAATAATATGATTTATAAAATATTCAATAAATATATAATTTATATAGTTGTTAATATTTTTTATGTATATTTATATATTGCGCTACGGTGGCCTTTATTAACAATCTCCTTCCTCCTCCTTCTCTCCACCGTATAAATATAAGCATGAGTTAAAAACAAATATAAATACATGGAATGAACTTTTCATTGTTATAAAGCTACACGGTTATCAAAAGAATAAAATTACAGTTCTCTTTAAAAAAATCGATTGTCCTGAAACTACTGATTCATTATATACCAAGAAAGGAAACGAGTGGAAACATTAAAGGCGATATATCGAACGGGTATTGTTCTATAATATTAAATTGTACTATGCTTTTGTTTTAGCTCATATTTATTTTATTTTTTTAATATTTGAGTTTGCCTCACTTAATCATGAAACAAAATGAATTTGGTATTTTTTTAGCGTCACGCTGTATCCCGAACATAGAAAGGTAGGCAGAGGGAATCTTGGAACTTAGTGTTATTGTAATATTTTAAACCTAGTTTAAAAAAAATATATTTTAATTTTTTTATTATAACTTAATTTCTAGGTCACTATAATATTATAGTTTGTCATTAATATCGTTTATTTATCAGTGGATTAAAACTATATTTTACTCAAAAGAAGCACGTCAATCACATTTGACAGTCGACCTTCACTTCCAGCGATGTATTAACCTCATTACACGTTCTTACTTCAATTGTTTGGGCAAAGTGCGACACTAATTTTAATATTGGTGTTTGGATATGACATATTGATTTATTAAAATCAAATTGATTGTATTGTGGTGTCTACGGGATTGGTTCATTTGCGGAAATAAAATATTTTTTTAGCGTCTCGCTATTTTTTTTTAAGTCTAACGAGGTTACCTCTGCCTACCCTGCTCTTTGCGGGATATAGCGTGAAGCTGATAAAAGAAATAAGAAAAGAAACGTTGTTTTTTGACAATGCCAGTCACCTCCATGTTGTGGCGATGTATATAGTGTATTTTTTTTCATCAGCATTAACAAAGAGGTTTTTTTTATATAAAAAAATACTCTGTAAGAGTCCAGACCATCGGTGGGTTCCAGATAGATAAACCTTCTCAAAATACGCACCGTCTCAAGTAATACTGCCTTCTGCATCCAGTTCTTGGTCCAACAGCTAAGTGATGAGTGATGAGAGCTTAAGATGCTGGTCGAGGCTTTTCGCTTTTAAACAGTTGACTCAATCCACTATTAGCACAATAATTAATCTCATGGGGTGAGTTGAAATATTTAGTCAATTTATTACTGTTTACTTATCTGTTCTATTCTATTTTCTTCTTTTTATAATGGCGTTTCGAGCGTACCTGTTGAGCACAAAATCACTTCGCCATTGTCACGTTTAATGAAAAACACGCTACTACTTACTTGGTACTTGTTGTGCCTGTGTTCAGAAATAGTTCGCCTATGTGAAGAAAAATGTACGGAAAAAAAAGATTTTAGTACTTAGTTTAATAGATACTTAGTAGGTACATATTAGTATTGCTATAAATATAATTAATCTAATGAATTTACCTGACGTATATTTCAAACATATAACCCTAGGCGTAGAAAAGAAATAATATACATTATATTTATTAAAAAAAATATAGTAATTTCATAAAAATATCCAAAGAAGCGAAACAAAATCTCGAAGCCATCCATTGAATAACAAGTCTAAGAGCTCGAGGCTATTAAGCTATACGTTCTCATTCTACGTTGGAATTTCTATACGGTTGTAACGAATTTTACAACCAAAAAGTTATTAAAAAAAGTAATCAGTTACTAGGAGAGGACGCCATTTTCTTAGTTATTTTTTACATGTAAAAATATTAGAGGTGATGTGAAGAGGCAATGTCAAGTCAGCAAAAATTGGTGTATATCAAACGCATGATATCTAATATGATTAATTTTAATTATTTAATGAATTTCTAATGAAATATTATAAAAAAATATTAACTTTCTAAAAATTTTACACTCTTTCTTCATAGAAACTTTTATTAGGCCCAATTTCAAACTCCTCTTTTTGTATATATTCTTTAAAAATGGGTACAAAGGTTTTCTTTTTGAGGCCAGTCGTGGCACAGGTGCACAAGGGTTTACTGTAAGGGGTGGGTGGTAACTACAGGTTGTGGGTTCGATCCCTACTCGAGGAAATGAAATATTTAATATTTTCATTCTCTTTACTCTGGTGTCGAAGCAAAACGCGGCGTTGACTACCATCACTTAACACGGAACGATTCCAGAAATCCTCTATTCTGCTGTGAGCAAAAAAGTTTGTCACGCTCGTGCGATACCGTTTCTTTGCTAAGTACCGTTTAAATCAATCGTTTAAAGTATTTTTATCGAGAAATTCTATATTCAAGCAAATTATAAAATTCGTCTAGATATATTATTTTAATATATTGAAATTTATGCATTTTCCTTCAATTTTTAAACACTATAATCTATATTTTTTGAGTGTTTTATGAGTTTTAAGGGTTTTTGTAAAAATATTTATCAATAAATATAAGTTAAGCGGAGATGAGCGAAAATTTTGCATTGGTATGCCATGGATTCACATTGTGCTCATTGCGTTGCAGAAAAATAATTATTAGTTTACGCTTGTGGCACTGCGCCACGAAAGTCTCATAATGCTAGCTCATATAATAATTTCCAGTACGTACAATTAATAGGTATTTTTAGTAACTCATTTATTTATTAAACAAAATCTGTTCTGATTTAATTGAATAATCAAGATTAATGATCAATCACGTTAATCATTTAGCAAATCATTGTAATTGGTATTGCTAGATAAATACAATTTGAATTGCTTCTAACGTGTACGTGTGAGACTTGATGCGAAATTAATTAAATCATTTGCGTATTTAATATCTATCTATCTATCTATCTAATCGTCATTGCGATGATTAATTATTATTATAAGTATATATTATGTATATTAATAATGACCTTAATACGCACGACAAGCTAATGGAAGGTTTTTATTGGATGACTTGCTTTTTCTTTTTCTTTTAGCTTGACGCTGTATCTGAAAGAACTTAATGTTAACCTAGTGACACCCCATTCCCATTAAGACATTTTCGTTCCCTATTGTCCGCTAAGTAATAAATCTTCTTGAGACATAATGAATTGAGTGGCGTAACCCAACGCCGCGCTTTGTATCACACAAAAATATTAAATATATTTGAATTCGGAGCCAAAACCTATCGCGTTTACAGTCGCA
>DWLH01000923.1:0-15432 GCA_018249795.1 Heliconius telesiphe telesiphe
AGACGAACAGACGAACAGACGAACAGACGAACAGACGAACAGACGAACAGACGAACAGACGAACAGACGAACAGACGAACAGACGAACAGACGAACAGACGAACAGACGAACAGACAAACAGACAAACAGACAAACATACAAACAGACAAAAATACCTATAATGTATGTTTGCAGCGCATTAAAGATTTCTAATGTAAAAATTATTAAGAACTTAGGTTGCATATTCGTATTTTAAGATTATTCAATTGAATGTTTGAAAAAAAAACTTATCGATACTTACAATAAAATCGTAACTTATCGGTATCTGTATATGGAAGATATACGAGTATAAGGAAAATTGTTATTACGGCCATGGAAAAGTGTACTAGAACTTGGTCAGTTTGTCTGTGCATGTGTTCACGCTTATCTCAGAAACCGATTAAAGATTTAACCGATTTAAATGCTCTTTTGTATATAACAATAGTTACACAGGCGAAGAAAGCATATTTTAGGCATTTTTAAATCCTTATACTTTTTGAAAAACTACCAACATTCGTATGTTATGAATAATTATTTATTCAAAAAATCAGTAAAATCGGTTCACTCAGTCAAAATTTCTGAGGTAACAAATATAAAAAAGTACAGTATAGTCGAATTGATCGTCGCAGTCGCAAGTGAATATAAATTATATAATTTTAATTAAATTTTTTAATGAATTAATCACTTATATATTTTTATTTAACCACAATTAAAAAAAAGAAAGTACAATTAATAGTTTTTTAGTCAACCATGAATATTATTTAATACGTCAACATTTAACAACAACAACAACTAGTGTTACCATTTTAATTTGGTCCATTTCTGACAATGGTATCTATGAGAAAATCACATAAGTTTTAAATTTGGATAATTATGTGCGCGACAAATGGACGAATAAATCAATATCCTGCTAACACATCAAGGGAAGTTTGATGAAAGTTAAGTTTAGTTCTGATTATGACATCCGGTTGAATTTGAAGAAGTCGGTTTTTTTGTTAAAAATAATAATTATGTAATTTTTCCTACTAAAATTGCTCTATACTCTATGTTGATTTTTTAACCGACCTATTTTTTTCATATCTTTCATGTACAGAATTGACTTTTCTATCCTTTTATTAATCATATGAAATAAATTTAAAATAACTATATTTATGTTTGTGGTAAAATTATTATAAAAAAAGGCTGGACAAGCACGAATCGGGCTTGCCCACCGAGGGATTCGTACAAAAATTGGAGGACTCGTGCTTTTTATGAAATTTAAGCTTAGATTAACCGGAGCCCTTTAATCTGATGCCCCACTTGAACTGGTGGCTTTAATACCCCCCAAATATTTTGCCCCCCTTTAAGGCTATAATTTTTTAGGATTGAAATATAAATGTATTATTTTCAAGCTTTTAAATTTCATAATTCTAGGTCCTAAACTCTAAATAAACACGTGATTTAAATTTCTTAAGCTTTTACAGTTTTTTAAATAGAAAGTAAAATTTTTGCAAGGACAAAACTAATTGGAGACTTCAAAAAAAGGTAAATTTATATTTTATATGAGCAGTCTTTGCTACTGTAATAACTTCTAAGCACTAAGTCAAGCTTTAATTAAGTTATTTAATAATATGATTTTTGATGCAACTTTTTTCAGTTTTCACTTAAAGTTCTTAAAAATATTTTTTATTGCAATAATGATGAATGAATATTTTTATTGCAATAAAAATTTTTTTATTGTAATAATGATGATATATCGTTGGTGCAGGAGCACAAGAGTGCGACCGTACACGTTACAGGTTGTGGGATCGTTGCCTTGGTCTGGTAACGAGGCCAGTCAAAGTGGCATTGAGTTCCGCCACTCAACACGCAATTCACTCAAGAATTAGGCGGATAGTGCGAAACAGAAGTGTCTCCATTAGAAAATTAAATTAAATTATATAGAAAAAATTATACATACTGCAATAGGTTTAAAATCACTATATTGCCATTTTGGATCTTCTTCTAATATTATGTTAAGTTCCTTCGACCCTTGCAAGAACCAAGGTCCAGGTACTTCATTTATCTTCGCTGGTCGAACCAAACGAGTTGTATAGTGATTCAAGCCGTAGAAATCGTATGTACCTGTAATATTTTAATGATATAATATTGATGATAGACTTTTTTAATTTCAAGCATTTTCCGCATATGAAAAGGAGGTAGAGAACCTAGTGTAAGATACTCCATTCTCTGCTTTTTCAGTTTCAGTCAAAATTTATATATTGGACTTTTATATAATAACTAAAATTTATAATAAAATGTTGACGTTGAAAACGGGATTTGGTCCTGCGCCGCATCGCTCAGAATCTACTTAATATTTAGATATGTAATATTTGGATGTGTAATTTTAATTATGTTTTTAATTATATCTGAAGTGTTGTTCTAGTTTTAAGGTCCGCCATTTATATTCTTTAAATTTATTTTTATAATATCAAAACAAAAACCAATCTCTCTTTTCAAATATAAATATTAATTACAATTCAAGCAGTCTAATTAAATAATCGTTAATATTTTTTATTAAAAGTGGTCCTACTTCTTATATACCTTGAACAAGTTTTCTTTCCTCTTCACTAAAAGGTGGAAGCTTGGAACGCGAATGTCCATGTTTTTTACTATATTCTGCCATCAATTTTTCAATGCTTGGTGGCCAACCGCCTTCTTTTGTGTATATTGCATGAGAGTATCGGCCTATCTAAATATACAAAATATTTTTGTTTTTTAAGAGGGAACCAAGAGCTAAGACGCTCCTTTTCTCACTCACTGCTCTATTTTCAAAACATTTCTTGCCATTGCCAGGTCGTGCCTTAAGTTATTACCAGAGCAATAAAATGAAAGGGGCAACCCACAACATTAATGAGTACTAATATTTTAAATTGACTAGTACCAAACTTAACTTAAACTTAACTTAGATTCACAAGGATACAGTCCCTAGCGGTGAAATCAGAGACAACAGATCGCCAAACGCTACAAGCTCTACATACATCTTCCGCCTCGTCCACTGTCTTCAACCTTTTCACACTTGCCCGCCGGGGGGTCCTCATGTTTTTTACGTGACCTTCCTCCAGTATCTTTGATACTGTGTTTTCGAAGGTCAACCGAAATCTCCGTCTACCTCTCTTACCGCTTATTTTTCCATTAAAAATATTTTTACTATTCTTTCATCACTCATGCATGTGACGTGCCCAAACCATCTGAGTACATTCTTTATTTATTTATTTACACTTGATTGTGCACAATTACTTATTAGAGACAAAAGGGTATAAAAAAACAACATAGATTGAAAAAACAATTGACACACAAACGGCGGTCTTATCGCTAATCAGCGATTTCTACCAGACAACCTTTGGGTTAGGAAATTTATTATAACATAGAGTGGGTGGTGTAAATAAACTTACATATCATTTTAAATCCTAATACATAAACATAATACATATATATTTGAAAAATATATACTACTATAATATACTAATATATATAATAATACTATATATTATAGTGAGTTGTGCATATTGATGTCATTTCAAGGTGACTCATCCATCAAATAATGATTTTTAACTAATTTTTTAAATATATTCCACAACTTAGTTGCTCTCACAGCAAAGGAGTGCTCATAAAATCTCGAGGAATGTCTCGGAATTCTAAGAGCAAGGTTCTCAGAGGATCTCAGTCTACTTGTGTGTGCTCCTAAAAATTCGAACATCTCATCTAAATAAGGAGGAGATTTTTCGTTGTGTAACACATAGTACAGAAGACAAAGTGTATGTAGATTCCGGCGACTGCGTATAGGAAGCCACTTGAGCTTAGAACGAAATTCAGATACATGGTCATACTTACGCAAATTAAATATGAACCGAATAGCAAGATTTTGAAGTCGCTCAAGTTTATTTAGATAGTCCTCGGTTAAGTTGGGATAGCTTGCATCGGCATAATCGAGAATTGGGAGTAATAGAGTATTTGCTAACATAATTTTGGTTGGAATAGATAACATAGATCGTAGACGTCGAAGAGAGCCTATCGCATGAAATATTTTCCGACTTAAATTATTTACATGTACGGACCATGACATGTTCTGGTCTAAATGTACCCCAAGATTTTTAACTGTCGTGCAATATGGTAAAAACGTATCATTGTATACAATAGACAGTAAATGTGTGTAATTAACCCTCGAAACCATACCTGGGCTACCAATTATTATAACCTGAGATTTCACAGGGTTAACCTTCTGACTAAAACAATTACTCCAGTTTGATATTGCAAGGAGATTGTTATTAATGGTTTGCATGGAATTTACCAAATTTTCCGGGGTTGAGTGGGTGTAAATTTCAACATCGTCTGCATACATGTGATAGGGACACGAAAGGTGCTTAGTGATAGAATTTATAAAAATTGAGAAGAGCAAAGGAGATAAAACACCGCCTTGAGGTACCCCAGCCTGGACAACACACCACGAAGAGACGTTTGCCTCAATTCGTATGCGTTGTCTACGGCCATTAAGATAACTTCGAAACCAGTTCACCACAGATGGAGATATGTTAATAGAACTTAACAAACTCAACAATACCTCGTAATCTACGTTGCTGAAAGCGTTGCTAAAGTCAAGGAGTACAAGAATTGTGAGTTGCTTATTATCCATAGCTCTTCGAATGCCATCTGTGACTTTTATTAGCGCAGTTGTAGTACTATGACCAGAGCGAAAGCCCGATTGGAAAGGGCTTAGAATGGAGTGATTGTTGACGAAGGAAATAAGTTGTTTATGTATAAGCTTTTCAAGGACTTTTGAAAGGAACGGTAAAATAGAAATAGGGCGGAAATCAGCTAGATGTTGAGGATTGGGCTTTTTTGGGAAAGGAATAATTTGTGCATTCTTCCATGTTTCCGGAAATTTGCCAACAGTGATAGAAAAATTGAGGATGTGGGTCAGGATACGAGTTACAACATCAAGGATAGGCATGATCATTTTGCGACTAATGCAGTCAGTACCGACAGCGTTCGAAGAGATAGACAATATGTTCCTTTTAACATCACGTTCCGTGAAGGGACTAAAAGAAAATGGTGGAAACTCGTGAGTTGGTAAAGACGAAAGAGCGCTTATTAGCTCTTCTTTTTTGATGCTATCAAGAGCATCAGAAGATGAGAAATGCTTGTTGAGAAGCTCAATGTCGATATTAAAAGAATTATTATTAGATGAACGTCTACCAACTCCGAGAGATTCAAGAAATTTCCAGGTTTTAGATGAATTACCATTTTCGATTGATTTATAGATATGACGGCGGTAAGCATCCCTACAAGATGTATTACAGCGATTTCGAGCTTTATTGTATTTAATATGATTGGCGTCAGTTTGGTGTGTTTTAAATTTATATTTTGCTTTATTCTTCTTGTCGATCAATAGCTTTATATCATCATTTAACCAAGGCGCCGGTAGATGCTTTAGTTTAACAGGCTTAATAGGAGCGTGAGCGTCGTATAATTTTATCAACATGTCATTAAAAACATCCACTTTGCAATCGATTGACTTAGACAGGAGACCAGTCAATCAAACATGCGTCGTCATGCAAACGACTAGTGTCCATTCCACCAAAGTTACACTGCAGAAGAATTCTCGATTTAAATTTAGGAGGACGAATTTTATACGAAAGGTAAAGTAGGTCGTGATAGGAAAATATATCGGCAGCGTACTGGCCATGCTTTGAGACAAAATCGGGAGAAGAGACCATAATCAGATCTAGAAGAAAAGGGTTACAGCCAAGGAAAATTGTGAGTAGCTGTTAAAGGTAGAATATGCATGTTACAAGAATTTGTAACATTTAACAGATTGCGGCTACGATGGTCGTCTTTTAGTAGACAAGTATTAAAATCACCCATAATAATAGAGTGATAGTAATTAGGAACTAAAATATTTTCAAAGTTGGGAAAAAAATTAAGTAAAGGAGAAGGACTGTAGAAAACCCCCAAAGGGATTTTGGTATGGGATAGAACAACCTCGATAAGCAAATGCTCCGCAGTGTCTGCTAAAGGTGGTTGAGATGACGAACTAATTATAGTGAAAGGAATATAGGAACGTAAATAGATCGCGACACCACCACCACCACCCTTACCAATACGGTCATTGCGTATCAAATGGTATCCTGGAAGGGAATAGGATGCGTTAGGTAAACAAGGTTTAAGCCAAGTTTCCGATACTAAGATAGCATGGATGTTTCGGGATTCAAATGACACAAGCATATCAGATTAATGAGCCGGAATACTTTGTGCGTTAATATGAAGAATATTAAAATTTTTCAGAGACTGAGAAACAAGAATCAATGTTGGCGTGGAGCGTAGGAATAGATGTACTGTGGTAACTATCGCTACTTGATGATTCAACCGATGATAAAGATAAAAAACAATCACTATTGTCAGACATCTTGACAACTAATAGCGTAATATATAAATAAATACAATAAAAATATTAATTATATTAATTAAATCGAATAGTCGTACTTAATCAAAATATATACAAATAAATACACGTAAAATAGTTCTATAAAAAAAATAAAAAATAATACGAAATAAAATTACTTAACCTAACCTGCCAGCCATTCTGAAAGAAGGAATTATTACAACTAACAACTACACTTAAAAAATAATATAACTGAAATCATTTAAAAAACCTGACATTCTATCTTTACATACAGCTATCAAAGTTTCTAAACGCAATTTATATTTATTATATCAGTATAATAAATATCCGTCTTCTTCATTATCAATAAGTGAAACTATTACCAAGGTACAAAGATATCATTGTCACCATCCTCGTAGCATAATTTTAAAAATTAACTGTAGGCGTAATGGTTAATAGTTCGATTAGCATGCGGAAAATGATATATTTTAATTTGATTGACTTCTACCACCAAACACAAAATGTCTTATATCTATAAGTCTATAACTTACAAATATATCATTTATATTTGCCAAGATGGCAAAAACCTCAAATAAAATGTAAATCTATATAATATTAATACGTGAAGAAAAACTTTGTACCCCTTTTCACGAAAATTATGAAATTTTAAGAAGTATGAAATTTGGCACATAGCTAATATTTTGTTAAAGTAATGCATAAAAATAACATTAAGTTAATACTATCGTATATGTTTGATAAGAATATACAATTTAACACACTTTTTCACGTCTATAGTAGTAAGTATTTGAAGTTATTTTTGCCTATTGTGCATGGTGCGGTAGATATGGTTTTTTTTTAATATTTTAATTTCTTACTCCAAATTCTCGTGCAAGTTCCGCCAAATCTTCATCTTTGTACGATTTAGCTTCAAGCCATATAGGATTATTTGCTATTGATACCATTCCTGTAGTAAAGAAAATTATATTAACGTACCCTTTCTGAGGAAATGAAAAGCACCTTAAGAATTTGACCGATTTTATTCGATTGTTTTTTCAGACAATTTCAGCTTTTAGGACATGGGAAAAAATTGTACAAGACAATTTTTTCAATCAGTGTAGGCGGTTGAATCATTTTTATTTATCAAATATGCATAAATGAATATAAGCAAAGTAAACATTGAGAAATAAAAACAACAGAAGTTAAAAACCTAAATATACCATAATGTTCTGGAGAAAAGAGCCAGGAGTGTTTAAAGCTTTCTAATGCTAAATTGTGCATAAATCATAAATATTAGAGTAAACTAATAACTTATAAAAAATAACAACACAAGCTAAAAATATAAATATACCGTTATATTCGGGTTTAAACTCCTCATCATATATCCTCCAAGCCTTCGCATGAGCCAATAAAACATTCTTATTACATAGATATGGACCTATCTCCTTTTCCTCGACCAATGGTACGAGATGTTCACCATTGTATACGTAATCACAGACAAATAGAGGTTCGTTAATAGTTAACCAGATTTTGACTCTATTAGCGAAAAGGCTGAAGGCCACCCTAGCATAGTCTGAGAACCAGTCTGCTATAAGCGGATTTGCCCAGCCACCTGAAAACAATAGTAATAAAAGATTTTAACCAGTATTTTTATATAGGACGTATAAAAGCAAAAGGCAATTTCACGCTTTTTCTCACATAGCAGGGTAGGCAATGGGAACTTAGAGTTAATTAAGACTCTATACTCTCCACCCAATTTTTGAGATATTTTGTATGAGACTGTGATACTTGATTGACGGAACTCAATGTGGCGTTTGTCTTGCTAGCAGAACGGGAAATAATTAATTCCCCCGCGCAGGAATTCAACTGTCCATAACCGTCACACTTACAATCGGTCAATTTACACAGTTTTTCGTTCGCTCGTTTATGAAAGTAGTCTATTGCCGCAATGGCAATAACAAACATAATGATGTTTATCCCCCATACCCTCATATTTTATAGAGTTATAAATCACATTTAACTACATATTCAAGTTTCCTGCTTTCCACCCTAATTTGAGACTTAAGGTTTAAAAGCGGAGCTCAACGCTACTCATAATCTGGTCAAAGTAGGGAAATGAAAATAATGTATTCTAGTTTGTGGGACCAACCACAATTGCATTAACAGTCAGATGCAGTCCCATTGACCTCAACTAATTGTTGTTTTTTCAGCTTCGTTTCCCACTTTGTGCTGTATTCTCAAGGCATAGCATGTTTAGTAGCGGAACTTAACGCTACTCTTTGTCTCGTTACCAGAGCTAGTAGATGAAAATATTAAATACTTCATTCCCCCGAGTGGAAATCGAATCCACAATCGTCGCGTTTACAGTCACACGCTTGTGCCCCTGCACCACAACAACCTATTTTTAAATTTAAATAAATATATACACACAAGGCATAGGAAACCTAGTATGAAGAGACTCTATTCCCTATTTTCCGTTCGTTTTTAAAGATATTGCATATTGAATAGCTGAACTCAACGTCACGCTTTCTCTTGTTTTCAAAGCGTTGAAATAATTCATTAACTCGAGTGGGAATCGAACTCACACCGGTCGCATTTACAATCAGACGCCATGCCGGTACGCCACGACGGCCTCGACCGTAAAGGCTTACCTAAATTCTGTAAGCTCTGTGGTAAATCAAAATGATATAGGGTTATAACAGGTTTGATTCCTTTCTTAAGTAATCCATCTATAAGTTTGTTGTAGTAGTTGACGCCATCTTTGCTTATTTTATTCGGAAACCCTGTTGGTAATATTCTTGTCCATGATATGGAAAATCTAAAAAAATATATATTATTACTTTTTGTACAGCCTTTTTAATCTTAACATTTAGTCTTAAATTAACTAGAGAACGAATTGATGCGTACAACACGCGTTGTCATAGAAACATGTAAGTATGTCACTTTATACAAAAGTGTGTATTGTCAAACATATTATGGCACTATTCGATGAGGAATACTGCTTAACCCTAGCTACCCTAGGATAAATTGAAAGAAGTGGACTGTATGCTGTACAATTTAAAGATACTCCAAGAATTAAAGTACATATAGATGATTCTTAGGGACAGAGTATCCTCGTCCCAACTCAACCGGTGTCGCTGCTAAGGCGAGTAAAGCGAATAGCATTAACGTCAAGTTTGAAAAGAAAAAAAGCCATAAAAGTGTGTCGATATATAATTAAAAATAATTAGTACTTAGATATAGCAGATAAGATAAGAAAATGTTTATTTATTTGTTTTGAACACAGTAAATTATACATTAACCTACAATGTATAAAATAATGACAAACAAATTCTAACTACGACAAACATTTATAGTTTATTTTGTCCAGTTATTTTAAGTGCTTTTAAAATATTTATAAGTTAATGACTTGGCCGTCATCGTGGCGCAGGGGGGCAGCGTATGACTGTAAGCTTAATGGTTGTGGGTTCGATTTTATTTGGGGAAATAATTATTACTAAATTTAACTTCCTCGCTAGGGTACACGATCCGCCGTATTGACTTCCGCAAATCAATATTTAATGTCTCGGTTATGGTACAAAAATTGGAGAACGGAGTGCCATAACACTAGGTTCACCCTCCCTTCCCTGCAATGGAGGAAAGAGCATGAATCTGCTATATTCTTGCTTAAGAGATATAGAGATATATATAGGGAAATAACTTAGTATCGACGATATTGAAAGAAGATCGCGCAAAAAACTCCCTGAAAAGTGAAGAGTAATGTGTAAGTAATACAGTTTAGTAAGTAAAAAATTGTATTGTTCAATCGGGTGGGATAAGTCGAGCGCGTCACTAATGTTAATATAATAGATAGTAGCATTAACCATTATTATCTAAAATCGGTTGTTTTTATATAAATTTTATTTTTTAGCTTTCTTCAAATTGAATTAATTTATTAATTTAATAATAATATTATACTTTACATTACCATCATAAGTACAGAAATACAAAAGAAACATAAAGAAACAAAAGAAAATGTACAGCAGGTGTCGAGATACTTGCTGTATCAAGAATTGGTAATAATGTGTTTGCCAGCACAATTTTAATTTGCTACTGTATAAACAATCGATTTTAGATAATAATGCTTAATTTTACATCTATTATATTAATAATGAAAGAACTGAGAGAGAGATGATCAGTTTTTTGTACTCTCTTTTTTTCGAAAATAAATTTGAACAAAATACATTTATATTAAAATAAAAATGTCAATCACATATTTATTTAGAAAACGTATAAAATTTTTAACGTAGCGGGACTCGAACCCGCGCTTCCTGGAAACTGACCCGGGCTCTGACTAAGCCATACGTTCTCATCAAGCAACGTCGAAATTTCTTTACGCTTGTCACAACTTATTTATGCTGTTATCATCTCTGTAGGGAGATTTTTACAAATTTCTGTTACCCAAAGAAGAATACTAAGAATTATCGTCTGTGTCCGTCGTCGTTAATCCACACTTAGGAAGAAAAAATACTTATTTAGGACCTTATTTTTATATTAAGGACCATTCAGAATTGGAATAGAAGATTTCTAATCCGAGAGCGTTGAGTCCATACAATCAACCACCTCAGATATTTATTAAGAGAACACAGTACAGCAAGTAGTATGTCAAAATCAACCGTGTTGAAAGTGTTATTGAAGTCTAACAAAGTCAACACCGTAACGTTTTAACCATCCATATCCTGTCTGATGTCATCGATGATCTTGACTAAAGCAGCAGCCGTACTCTGACCATGGCGAAAGCTGAATTGTAATGGAATTAACAGATTATGGTTTAAAAATAAATGTGCTTAGTTGATTGTGAAGATTAGGTTTCTTAAGTAGTAGGAAGATTTGGGCGTCTTTCCAAACGTAAGGGAAATCACCATGGATCATTGAGCCATTCAAATTGGATGCGATTACAGGAGCCAACAGGTCTATTATAGGAATGATCATTTTATGACTAATGCTGCCAGCACAAACTGTGTCAGACTTAACAGCTATAAACATTATAGCTATAATATATATATATATATATATATATATATATATATATATATATATATATATATATATATCTCAACATTATATACAATGTATTGATTAAATTTAAATGGAGAAACCTCAGGATTGGATAAAGTACAAATATTATTTGAAGTGTTTCAATTATTTGTACTATCAATTGTACTAAAAAAAGTGAAAAGTTTATTAAGAGAATTGATATGTAGAAATATCTGACGAATATTATATTTTGTTTTACCGATTCCAAGGGTTTTGAGAAATTTCCAGACTTTAGCTGACTTATCTTCATAGATTACTGTTTTATAAATATGGCGTCTTTGACTATATCTACAAACCATGTTGCAACGATTACAAGCTCTCACAAATTTCTCTCTATTGCTGTTACTTGCATCAGAAACATTTAGATTTAGCACTGTTTTCTCTGTTGTCTTGATGTTTTTTAATATCTGCAGTAAGCCAAGGTGCAGGCAGATGTTTCAACTTGATTAGTCAGACTGGTGCATCGATATTGTAGAGTTTTATTAAAAATGAGTTAAAATATTTACTTTTATTTTCTCGAATGGGAATCGAAGCCACAACTAGTGGCGGTTACAGTGACACACTACACCACGATTGACCTCAATTTTTTTTTATTTCTTATAGTTTTATAATATATTCTATAGAGGAATCACACATTCTTTTTATCTTTCACAATAATACATAATTATATTCTTTAGAAGTGACTCTGAACTAAGATGGCGGATTCATAAAAAGATGAGAAAATTTCTAGAAAAACATGGCAGAGCATCCTCTAAAGTCAGTAAGGATCGATAGTATAGGACATTGGCCTGAATAGCAGAAGAATCGTCAGCATTGTCAAGCATGTTCAATGAAAACTTGCACTAAATATTCCAAGTGTAAAGTTTTTATATTCTACAATGAAAAAAGAAACTGTTTGTTTTAATTTCACGCATAATTGTACTAGATATTATTTTTTTCTATAATATTTCATAATTTTGTTGTTATTCTTTGTTTTGCTGCGTAAAATACCATATATGTCTGTAATGGTTATTGTCTCAGTGCATACGAGCCCATACATGGTTCCGCAAAAAAAAACCAAAATATACAAGGTCTTCGTTATTTTTCTTATAATAAGTCTTATTTATAATTAAATAAAGCTATTTTCACTGTGACATATTTTTATAACGCTTATTAATTCATACAGTGAAAAGGTAACACTAGGTACCCAGGTTCCCTCTGCTTACGCTGACATGTGCGAGATACAGCGTGAAGGTAAAAAATTAACCTTATTTTAAATTCTGTCTGTATATTATTGGACAACGTTAATACTTTGGTTGACGCTACAATAGCGCAGTGCATTTATACAAAAATTCGTCTAAAAATCGTTACTATGCTTACTAAAAAAAGAAATTACACAAATCCTCGTGGCGCAGCGGCAATATTGTGGTTCCCACTCGAGGGTATGAATTATTTTCATTTCCCCGCTCTGATAATAAGACAACGCGGCGTTGAGTTCCGACACTCAACATGCAAAAGTGGTCTGCTGATTGAGAAGATGGACAAAAACTCCTTCTAATAAAAACTCCCATCTTTATGATTACGCCGGTGCTTGCTGTTGTGATCTCCCTCCGATACTCAACAAATTGGATCGTCTGCAAAATATGGCCATTTGGTTTATTATATATTTTCATTAAATAAAAAATTGATCCCGTTCAAATGGCTCACTATCAGACAGCGGCGTAATCTCCACATACTTTCACTCCTTTACACTATCACGTTCCATCTCTGCACCACAGAATACCTCAAAACAAGCTTTAGATTCATCGGCTCCAATCATTCTCTCAATCTCAGATCACAGAGCGGTAATAGATTAGAATTGTCAATGACCTGCACTGAAACTGCTAAGGCTGCTTTTCTTTGGAATTCGCTTTTCGTGGGAAATACGTGAGGCTAAATCTGTTAACATATTTAAGCGTTGTGTCAAAAAACACTTCCTTTCGCAGTAATATTTACTTGTTTGTATGTAATTATTGTTATGTAGTATTATATTTTATTTTGTTTTGTGATATATAGCAATTATTATGTGATATATAGCATGTAACTTTTAAGTAAGCTTATTATACATACGTAGTGGAAATTTGTACACCAACCTGCAACCCTGTGTTCTCTGATCTTTTTATAGTAGAGGTTGCCAGGAAGAGATCACATGTGGTGATATAGCCGCCCGTGTATTAAATAAATAAATTACACAAACACGAACATATCTATTCAAGAGAAAAGTTCATGCCATTGCCATGCTCTTAAAAATATATCTACATACGCTCAAGATTGTATTAGGATTTTATAGAGTAGTTAAAGTGGATAACGACATCCTGTATAAATTTCACAAATATATTAAAAAAAAAACACTTGTTTTATATTTAAATTCGAAATCAAAGCCTAACGAAAATCGAAACCTAAAGAGGCTAGCAATATAAGCATGGGAAAACTGAACTTTTTTTTTTTATGGATAAGGCAAGGCAAACGAGCGTGCGGGTCACCTGATGGTAAGTGATCACCGCCGCCCACGACCCCGTGCAACACCAGAGGAGCCACAGGTGCGTTGCCTGCCTTTAAGGTGGGGGTTGGGCGCCGGTGCCCGGCATTACCTGATGCGAAACGCAGTGGCATAAAGCCACTACTTCACGCCGGTTTTCAATGCCGGGGGTGGTAATGATCCGGTCGAGTCTGCCCATGCGTGTTGCCATTGCTGGCGACGTGACTCTACCACACGTACTTTAGTCGCCTCTTACGACACCACCAGTACCAGGATGATCCTATTCTAGGCCGGGATCACACGGCAAAAACTGACATCCAATGAAACGTTTTTACCATAATTTGATTGCTTTTTATCTAAAACAGTGACATTTTTTCCTTTTACTCTTAAAGTAAAGGAATTATGGAGGGTACTGAATTATCCTTATGAATTTAAACGGAACAACAGGTGAAACGTTGAAACTTTATAAGAACGTGATAGGCATATCTCTATAGATTTTTATTATTTTGACATATGTTCCACCACTATAATTTTTTGTAACTTATGGAATATACGGGTAACTAATAAATACTGGTAAGTGTCAATTAAAGTATTTATATACGTGGCCTCAAATTATTATTTTATTTTATACCTTATTTTTTCCAAGTTACAATATTTCAAAAATATTGAAAAATATTAATAATAAGATTACTTTATATTTCATAAAATATTATTAAGAGATACCGAAGAATAAATTTTAAATATAAAAAAAATGGTTTACGCTATTTTAAGTGAAAAACAATGCAATCATGATAAAAATAATTAATTAGAAGCCAGTGCCATTTTACTTGTCCTTGTTGATTCGTTTGATTATTGATAAGGGGTAAGTATCTTCACTTTATCAAAAATCAAACCAAATAACACTCCTGAAAACCTTTGATTTGCTTAATTTGAAAGGATGCTCAAAATAAAACGAATACTAGTAGATAACAAATGGAAAAAGTACCCAATTGATTTTTACTCATTCAATGAGCGATACTGAGTGAAGTCCCCATTTATATAGTGGGTATCGAACCCACAGAAGGAATTGAAAAACGGAATATCAACATATTTTTTTCGGCTTACTCTATTATATGCGGAAAATAGCTGATACAAATAGCTTGTTACCATGATAACTAAGCAGTCCAATAATACAGTGTTATGATGTTCATCACATTTTTTATAAGTAAATAAATCTTAACACAATTTCTTGTAAAAATTGTTCATGCAATTATGCCTGTCATAATATACAGGTGTATAGGGAACATAAGATAATAGGAAATCTTTTTGAAAGAGATGAAGAAAGGACGGAATGCAAGATCAGTGTAAATGGTAAGATATTAGAACAGGTGAATGAAGTGGTATATTTGGGAAGTTTGTTCAGTAGAGATGGAAGATACGAGATGGATGTGGAAAGGCGTATTG
>DWLH01000924.1:0-15423 GCA_018249795.1 Heliconius telesiphe telesiphe
GTCTGTTTATGTTTTGTTTTACGAATTTTGAATATTGAGGTGGCTATTTCGTTGTTCTTGCCAGTGAAAAATCAGCCTATTGAAAACAATAAAAATTATATGTAAGTTACATTTAAATAAATAAAACTTACATTTATATTTTTTTTCAAATAAAATATGAAATTGCAAAATTATGTCCAGAATATTGATTGTCTACGTTACTGTTCATTTCATTAAAAAATATGTAGCTTATAGCAAAGCCTACTATTTTAATTTTTGCATTATATTATAAAGACACAAAAAAAAAATAGTTATATGAGCTTTCTGTATGAATCAAACAATATTTTACCGTTACCATTGTATTAGTATAAGGGAATAAGTTAATAAGTCATTATGATTAATTTAAAGTTTTTTTTTTCAAAAATGGTTTTTTTTATGTACTTATTCAAAATGTATTTGTTAATAGCATTGGGTTTTTTAACGTTTATTTTCTGTTATTGAAAAATTACGGCTATTTTTATTGTGACTTTTTGACTTATTCAATATGTATTATATGTAATAAAAGATTTATGTGGAAATTATGAAAATGTTATTTTTAAAATAATGGCAATTTCTTTTTATTTATTTTACTTTTACAGCACAAGCATTTAAGTATATTTTTGTTTGATCATTTATGTATATCTTTGACTTTTTAAATTTATATTTTTTGTGTAATTACAGTTTGATTATGAAGTCATCCAATTTTCTTCGATTATTCTATAAATAATATATGAACATTTACATTTACCTCATATGGCGCAGTAGTTTGTAAATCTTTCTAAATTTCTGTATATATTTAGAAAAAAATATATTACATTTTAAATAATCGAAATCTAAGAGAATATTTTGACAATGAACAAATAACAAAAATTTTGGACAAAACAATGTAAAAGTTACCATTATTATTAATATATTTGTAATGATAATATTTATATATGTACAAACGTATCAAAATTTCTATAAAATACCTCGTTATTCTTCATATAGGTATTTAAATAAACGTAAGATTTTTCTAACAATCAATTCAATTTAAAGGATACTATCATAATACTTGCAATACTGAGATTTTATAAACTTTAAAACCTTGGGCTAAGTGAAGAACCTAGTGGTACACCACTCTGTTATTCACTTTCCGCCCATTCAAGAGCCATTGAGTGTTAAGTGGCGGAACTCAACGCCGCGTTTTGTCTAACCAAATTAGAGAAACGTTTATACTTTGTTTATAAACAATTGTTTTTAGAGTACTTTGAAGCCACAACCATCGAATGCTTATAGTAAGTCTAAATTTTTTAAAATTTCATCTTGTTTTGCTCAATTTTCTTTCCAAGTTAGTTGTAAGTATATTATTAATATTACATAATTATTAAGTTCGTTAGATTTTTAAAAAAATATTTTATATATTGATATCCAGTGTATATCGGACTTCTTAAAATATGTAAAGAAGCTCATATAAAGCTTTACTTAAAGACTTTAGTATAGAATAGACATTCCAAATTACTTAATGGGTGTTAAGGAATATTGTAAATAATGTTATTTTAAGTGAACATTTTGTATTCAATACTTTTGTTTATAATAAAAATATAAAATTAACGCTTTTTTTTACTTTCTTGACTCTTTTCATATAAATAATACAGATGAAGTTAATGAACACATTATTTCTAGCAAGTACGCTTAAAAAAAAAAAATATTTACTAAATATCGTGATACCATAGAGGCGAGTCAGGCAGAGGGAACCTAGTATTAAGACACTGAACTCCCCGCGTTGCGCCTAATTTTAGAGGCATTGTGTGTTTAGAGGCAGAACACAACGCGCGCCATGTTACCTCGTTACCTGAGCGAGGAAATGAAATATTAAATATTTCCTTCCTCCAAGAGGGAAACGAATCCACAACTGTTGCGTTTACAAACGCACTCGTATGCCTCTGTGCCATGACGGCCACCTAGTATTTTTTTGATGCAATTATTGCACTGTATCATCTCTCGTAATAATAGGGTAGACAGAGTGAACCTAGTGTTAAAACACTCCGTTCTCCATTTGTTTTAGAGGCGTTATGTGTTAAGTGGAGTTGCCCAACATTGCCATTGTCTTATAAAACCGTGCCATTAGTTTAAAGGTAATAGAAAAGAAAAATACACTTGGCATGCGAAAAAGGTTATATTTTGCAGCGAACTGTACATAGTGTGTTTATATGAAAGTGTTTTGCTTGAAATTATTACACTAAATACTATACAATAGAACATAATTATGTAGATTAAAAATGATATTACATTTTTAATATGTATCAAAATTATGATAATATTTTTAATAATAATCAATCGTGGCCGATCGTCAAACAATTACAATACGAGGAGTTAAAACAAAACTTTTATCTTAATTTCTATAATATTATATATTTTTGTCTTTCATATTTTTTTTCTTTCTATCCTGTATATTGCAGAGTAGACAGAGACAACCTCAAAGCCTGTTCTTCTTTCTACGCTTAATTGTTGCGTAACTTAACACTGCGCCTTATCTTGCCATTACAGGAAAATAAAAGTAATGGGCTATGATAAACTTCTTGATATTTATTATAAAACTACAATATGTTTTTTAAATAATTATAGATTTTTTTGTCCAGAACAATTCCAAGCAAAAGACTTTCACCACAAATTTCCGTAAAAATACAAAAAAAATATTAGCGAGACTGGTTGTATTGACTAGTAAAATATTATGCCTTACAATAATCAACTTCATTTTTTCATTTATTTCTAAAAAGCGTTTTTTATACTCTATGGTATACTACAGCTGGACATTTCAACCACAGATTATAGACTGTTGTTTTCTTTTTTTTTTTAATAAAAACAGCATAAAGAACTTACGATGTTTAGTTATACAGTCTATATTTTATGGCTAAGAGCACCTTGAAATTAAATAAAGTATATTATTAACCATAAAATTGAATACTTTAATCTTCTATATTATAAGATGTCAAATGAATGTGACAATTTAATAATTGTTTTTAATTTATTTAATTTCAAGATGGCCATTAAAACAGTTTTAAAAATACATCCTATACTAAGAATATAGATACAGAATTTAAAATTAGAATAAAAAATCTTATATTTCACATTATTACGTATATCCGTTTCTTCGTATAACAGACGATGGTACCGACATTTTTATTATTAAATATAATATAATAAAAAACTACGTTTAAAATTAATTAAATATTAATTAAAAATATTCACTGATAACATATAAAACGTGGTATAATTGTCTAAATATTTTTTAAAAAACGTAGATTTGATCAATGGTTATCATTAATAACGAAAAAATCAGTAAACAAATAAATTTTATCCATAAAAAAATATCAAAAATGAACATACTCACTATTAGTACGTTTTTTAAACAAAAATATTAAATAAAACATACTAAGCAAGCAATAATGTTGTTTTAAAAAAAAATGTAACAGTCTTTTTAATTTTTTATCATTTGTTGTACTACCTTCTGAATTGCTCTTTTTAATTGAAATCTTAATTAACAAAAACAAATGAATTTCAGAATCCATTTGATCATATACATTAATTTATTTAAATTATTGATTGATTCTTAAGCCGATTGATAAACCGAGTCTATCACTGATTCATAAATTTATGAATTCTTTGAATATTCAGTTAAACAAATAAAATTATTAATAAAAACATCGGTACACTAAAACTAATTTAGGCTACGTTTCACAGAATAGGCCGAAAAATCTAAGTAAAACTTTAACAAAAATATCACTTATATCTATATATTAATACAATTCTCTCTCAATACAAAATAATGGAAGATACAAAGCTTTTATCACTATGGTTGTTTTGCGTATATTGTTTAATTTGTCGGCTGTGAAAAAATAGGTTCAAGCCATTTGATTTTATTGGAATAATAAAAAAAAATAACAATAAATTTTTTAGTGCTTATTTACTTATATTTTATACATTACATTATTATTCGGAAGATATCGTGAAGTACACATTTATAATTTATTGAACATATTTTTTTTGTATAAGCAATTTTGCAAATAAATGTAAAGTATATTAAAAAAACCATTTTATTGAATTTATTGCTTTCTCTTTCAACTGATAACTGACAGCACTTATATTATAAAATATATTAAAACTATGAGAAATATGTTCTTGCTTATATTAATCACGTTTCGATTATTTATATTTATTTATGAATCACAATCAGGTGTGGTGAAATGTACACAATCATTTAGGTTATTTTTAATTTTATGCCGCGTATAACTGTATATTGTTTGAAGTTTTCCACGTATCCAGTATTTTAAAGAAATTTAGTGTTGGATTAAAGTTTTTCCAACTTCCCGCAGTAATATACCGATATTACTGCGGGAATTCCCTAAAATCTTTCATCTAAAAATCCAGTGCAGTTCAACACTGTTTATTTGTGATTAGATTTAAAGTTATATTAGTAATAATAGTCGTTTATGTATGTTAAAATATATATCATAACAAAAGTTTTTTGTTTTTTTTTTTAAAAAACATTTTTTCTAATCTCAATTTAATCTCATAATAGAAAGATCTCAGAAATATTCCGATTTATTTTTTTATTCGATAACGAATGTAGATAACATTTGGATATATGAATAAGCGACCGGAACTATAGATTATTTAAACCAACAGACGGACAATATTGAGTTGTTGTTTGGCGGAACTTGTCAATTCCTTGAATTTATTTATTATTTTGCTGATTAATGATAAAGGAAACAAAGGTTGATTAATTGATCTTGGTTCCCCTTTTTCCACATTTACGTTGTTAATATAATAAGTTGTTAATATAACTGTTGAATTGAAAGCCCTCATAAATTTTAAGATACTTATTTGTCAAATTATAATACTGACACATTAAATTGATTGACTTTTTGCATACCCATCTTAGTTTGACCAGAAAACCAGAAATCTACCATTTAACATGTTTTATATTTCTGAAAAAAAATTGTTTTTCACGTTTTTTTTAGTGCCTTTACCTATCTGAAATATCTTGATATCATTCAATCTAAATCTAAAGCACATTTCACCACACCTATTTTCACTTAACACTTAACAAATCGAATACTGCACTTGTATTATTATTCTGCCCCAATATAATTATAATTATAACAATTTACATCTAAAATTTTAAAATTTTCCTCAATTTCCACGTATACAGCTTTGTGAATCAAATTGTTTGTTTTTTTTTTTATTTATTTATTTGAGTATACATCATTTTCTTGAATCGTATATTTATCGTATAATCCATTTTAATTGCTAAAAATTATAGTATAATATGTATATGACTTTATTACAAATAATTTACACAGAATGAAAAGCGTCTGAATTAAACTAAAAAAAATAACAAATAATAAAACATTATTGGATATAAAACAACTGATATAACTAATCGTATAGTGCCACAATAAAAAAATGGAAATAATGATTATTTTTTTATTAAATATTTACAATACTTTCCCAAAAGTCATATACATATTATATATACTTAAATTACGTAAAACTAATATGGCGGCTGATAGAAACAAAAAAAAACATAAAAATAATCGAGTATATTAACTTATTTTTACAAATAAATACACACTTTTCTATGGACGGTATTGTCTATAGTTTATTTTATTTCTTTTTATTTGTGGTAAAAAATATACTTAATACTATTTCATTTTCAGTCGGTGAAGGAAAAACAAATCTATTTTATTCACAACCGGTTAAAAAATTGACGCGCTATATATAATAATTAATTGTAAAGCGATTGAATTAAAAAACAAAATAAAATTTAAAGCTTTTTTATATGTGGGTAAAGTTTGGTGATATGGCAACACCGTCTAAAATTAAATTTAAAACAAATATTTCGAATGAATTCTCAAATTATCGATATGATTAATGTTTGGTTTAAAACATTGTTTTCAACAAATTAAAAGCAATATTAATGCTATCAAGATAACAAAGTTTAATCATCTGTTTAAAATAAATTGATTTTAATTACATTAAGTCAATTAAACGCGAAATGTTGTCTATCATTCAATAGTTATAAAAAATAAAATAATACCAGTGTTGCTATATCATATTTATATAACATAAGCAACTTTTTTTAACCAAAACAAAAATACTGCTCAAATCAAATTAAAAGAAAAAATACTGCTCAAATAATTTGATATAGAAGAATCTTTTAATAATTGTTTTAAAAATTGCATTTTATTATCTGTATCCAATTAAACATCTGTCAAACAAGAGACGAAGATAAAAAACATGTAATTGCCCTTTAAATATATATAAATATATATGTAAGTTTAAAATAGTGAGGTAATTATTACGTATACATGGTTTTATAATCTACTTATAATCTATGGTATACACAGTTTTGTCTTTTTGTTTTGAATGTGTCATGTTTCTGTCCTGCTCTAACACTGTATGCTGGAAAGAAATAGAACGATGTTTGAGCAATCATTCCTTTTATTGCTTTCAAATGAAAGAAATTGTATAATAATATAGAACAAAGATTGTTATGAATAATCTTTGTATAATAATTATAGTTTTATACATGTTTAACTAATTTTATAAAAATAAGTAAATAAATTATTATAATCATTTTATTACGATTCATGTTATAGTTCTATTAAACAGGTATTTTTTATTTATTTTTATTTTCTAGCTTTAGTCTGTATCCCGGATAGCAGGGTAAGGAGAGAGAATCTAGTAGCCAAGACATTTCGTTTTTCACCTTCTGTTCGAATTCATGATATGGCGTATTAAATGGCTGAGCTCAATGCCGCCCTTTTCCTTGTTACCAGAGTGAGGAAATGAAAATATTAAATAATATATTCCTCCGAGTTGGAGTCGACCTCACATCCGTGGCATTTAGTCACATTCATGGCGCAGTGACACAAACCAAGTGCGGCACGACAGCCTTTTTTCGTTGGGTCAATTATTCTATTCAAATATTCTATGTATATCTGTCTCACCTCAGTGTTGCACAGCATTGAAGTTGTCAGCGTGTTCATCACGAGACTCCTCGTCGGCGGACTGGTCGCCATCTTGTTCCTCGTCTTCTGACGATGACAGCAAACCTGGAAGATTGTGATAGTATATATATATATAATACATTCTAGCGACCCAAATGATGCCTCGCCCGCTTTATCTTATTTTTATATTATAGCCAAATTATAAAAAAATGTTACATTTTATACAAATTTAATATAAATTATTTTAATAAATAATATATTTTAGAAAATGTATAAAATCTTGAAAGTAGTGGGTGTTGGAGGATCTCCAAAAGGCGCGGCTTTAAATCCCTCTACGTTCAAATTATTAAACGTTTTCTAAAGTAAGTATGTGTAACGGCTACAATATAGCCGCCACAATTTATATATACAATGATTGTATACATAAATTGGAGCCCATGTCTTATTCTGATGTATAAGCTATTGTGCCGTGTTCCAGTTTAATGATGTCAACTATATATAATTGACACTTAGCTATGTAAGAGCAATTATTAATGGTATTCAGTTGATAATAGAGAGTTATAAAGAGAAGTCGTTTTATTTATATCATTTATAAAACCACTACAGCTATCTTATTGTAAAGTTTCATCTGAATCCGGTTGTTGGATGTGCGTGGAACACACATCCAATTTGACAAACGTTCACTTTATAATTAATATATGTAAATACAAAAATAGTAGCTAGTGAGTAGTGTTAAATTATGAAGTTTTATACTTCTTAAGATTTCGTATGTTCAAGGGAAACTCTTAACCTAATTTAAATAGAATTATACATACAAGTAATAATGTTATGTTAAAAAAAGTTTTTGATATACAATAAATTAATCATTATTATTATTCAGTGGTATTGCAAGTGTCAACACACACAGTGTCGATGATAGTGCACTTAAATCATGAGGACCCCGCTATGTATGTATATATATATGAGGATGAAGCGAAAAACAAGTATCGAATTTTTCTATCCATATATCTTCCACCAGCCAGCGGTCACCCGTCATCCATCATACGTCGTCATTAATATTGGAGGACGGATGACAGAAAAAAAAATATGTTGCAACACTTACAACAGTGCTTTGTCATACACTATAATAATAATAATAAATGATTTTTTATAATTTATATAGCAGTATGAAATCAACGACGTGATGAAATGCTACTTTATGATAATATAAATTATAAAAAAATACTCATACAAAACATTTTTGTATAAAATGGAATGAAAACAATAACTAACCTGCTGTAAATTGTGGGTTGGTGAGAGCGTCCGGCCAGTACCTTTTGCTTATAGACGAACCGTTTTTACTTTTCTTTCCGCCTGAAAAAATATATAATGTTATACATAACAAAAAAATAAAATAATGGTCTGATTAAATTATGACTAAAAGTCAATGCTAAAATCGTGGGAAAAAAACTATTTCCTATCTACAAGACTGAGCCGTCGTGGCGCAGGGGCACAAGCGAGTGACGTTTACAGCGTGACGGTTGTGGGTTCAATTCTCACTTTGAGGAATTAATTATTATTCAATAACATTTTCCTTTTATCGCTCTGATACCACGACAAAACGTGATGTTGAGTTCCGTCACTCGACACGCAATGCCTCAAAAACTCGGCGAAAAGTGGGGAATTTAGTGTCTTAACAATAAGGTCCTTCTGCCTATCCTATATATGCGGGTGTACCCCGCATGTGAATTTGAAAAAAAAATTGTTTAGCTTCACACTATATCCAGCATATAACACACATAACATAACACGTAGGATTCCCTTAAATTATTGAGACATTGCTTTTTTAATTTCCTGAACGCCGCAGTAGTAACTAGCGCGGCAGCTAAGAATCTCTATTTGCCCCAAGTCGGTATCGACTTAAACCGTAGCGATTATAGTCAGTCTCAAACTAGCCAGTGAAGTCTTTCACATTGTAATCAAACAATCCACATCCCGCACACAGCAGGGTAGGCAGAAGGAACCTAGTGTTAAGACACTGCGTTCCCCACTTTCTGCCGAATTCTGGAGGCATGATTCTGGCAGAACTCAACGCCGCGCTTAACTTCGACACCAGAGCGAAGAAATGGAAATATACATTTAAGTAAATATTTCATCTCCTCGAGTGGGGATCGAACCCACAACCAGTCGGTTTTACAGTCACACCTCGTGCCGCTGTGCCACGACTGGCCTCAGTTAAAAGTATATCCATCTCAATATTGATAATTAATTTATTATTTTTTTTAAAATACCCTTAATTTCTTCAAACCCACACTTACCTGGCTTCTCTTGACAATCGAGCATCGGCTGTAATATACGACGGCGCGCGTTTATAAACCAATTGTTGACTTGTAACAGAGTGAGTCGCGTCTGTGCGGCCAGAGACCTCTTCTCTTCCTCTGTTGGGTAGGGATGCTGTGAAATGGCAGGCAACGGTAAGTTAAAATAATATCTATTATAAAGATTTTATTATTATTGAGGCCGCAGGGCGTTCGATTCCATTTTTAATATTTTAATTTCTTCGCTCTGGCATGCAGGCAAAGCGCGGCGTTAAATTCCGCCACTCAACACGTAACGCCTCCAGAATTGGACGGAAAGTGAGGAACGCAAGTGTCCTAAGTACGATGATAATATATACCGACTACTTCATCGTCACTCATTGAAAAAACCAGCTTCACTCAGCAGGACAAACAAAAAAAATATAATATAAAAAAAAAACTACTTACAACAAGATGTTGGAACAGCCAAGCCCTCATAACCTGAGTGGCGTGTCTCGGCAGAACCCCTCGTTTCCCACCTTCGTCCTCATCATCAGGCCCGGGAGGCGGGGAGCCGGAGATCGAGGAGTTGGAGTTGGAGTTTGTACCTGGGAGAGATAAAAAAATGCGTTTGATTAAATTTTCAAATCATTATAATGACGTTCTTAAACGAATCATAGCATTGGAAGCGCTTTAAGTCTTACAACTGAGATTTTTTAATTCAATAACTGATTCAAAAAAAATTAACACCTTTTTACGAAATTTGTCAATATTTAATATTAAATTTGGTGCAGTTGTAACTTATACAGAGAAAAAGTGCAAAATATTTTAATGTTTTATTTGTAATAATGCATAAAAAAACATTAAATTAATAAAGTAAACACAACACACATTACCATATTATATTTGACAACACTTTTTGAGACTTTTGTTTCTATAAAGTGTGAGTACAAGACGGAGGCCGTCGTGGCGATGGGGCACATAGTTGGTGACTGTAACGCGAGGGTTGTGGGATCGATCACCACTCGAGGGAATGCATTATTGTTTATTAATATTTTCATTCCTTCGTTCTGGCAAGGCAAAAGCCCGGTGTTGATTTCCGCCACTCAACACGCAATGCCTCGAAAAATTTGACGAAAAGTAGGAAACAGAGTGTCTTAACACAATGTGTTCACTCCTACCTTGCTGTGTGCGGGATACAGCGTGAAGCTGATTTAGTTTGATTTAATTTTGATTTTTAGGTGACATATACTATTGTAGACCTACACGTTGCTATGGCAATGCGTATTGTACACGTCCATTCGTTTTATAGTATATATAGACGTTCTTGTAATATTTATCCCGATTATATATATATTATAAATTAATGATTATATAAATGATAACACCCCTTGGGAATGAAATGCTCGCTCCAGCCTGTTTTAAAGTATCATTGTCAGAAACGTTGAAATGTGATTTTGTAAAATTGATTTTAAGAAAATAAGTCCCGCTGAGTTTCTTACGCCGGTTCTTCTCAGGTCTGAGGCATTAACTTTAGTGAACTGGTGGTAAATTATTTGACGATCAAAAAATGAAGCATGTAACTTCTTATTTTGAATAAAATTATTTGACTTTGACTTTGACTTTTATCAGCTTCACGCTGTATCCCGCACATAGCAGAGTAAGCAGAGGGAACCTAGTGTTAAGACACTCCTCAATATCGTTACAATTTTAAAAACAACAATATTTTAAAAATATATATATAAATGAATGTTTCTTTTTTTGCCATTGTTAATTATGCACGAATAATTTATCTTGTATAGGGTGTATAATTCTAAATCTTACCCGTAAATGAGTCAGTGGAAAGAAGTCCTGCGCCAATTTGGCCTATCGGCGTCGAACCTTGTACTACTAAAGGTGCTGAAATAAAAACATCGAACAAATTAATGATACTTTATAATTTATATAATTATATTATAAAGCTACCGCAGCGTTTGGCGCTCCGTTCTCTCTGACTACCCCGCTAGGGATAAAGCGTGAAGTTAGTTTAATTTAGTTTTATATTATAAAGCTGAAGAATTTGTTTGGTTAAATACTCTTATCTCAGTAACTACTGGTGTACAATTGAATAACTCCTTTGACGGTCTTAGGCTATAACAGGCTTTTACCAGACATTAATCGTGTCGATGTAACTCACTGTACATACAACTGCGGTGAGAGTTACCTCTCGCACTTAGAATTTTTCATGTGTCGTACAAAATTCTTCTTTCAGTTAAATTGTAAAATTGGCTCTTCTCAGCAGAACTGCCTTCCGAGCCGGTGGTAACATATTCATTTGATTATTTGAAAGTGTCGCAGGGTAACACGCGTGTGGCTGTATGTTTTAATTTCTTCGCTCTGGTGTGGAGGCAAAGCGCGGCGTTGAGTTGTGCCACTCAACACTTTATGCACCCAGAATCCGGTGGAAAATGGGAAACAGAGTGTCTTAACAGGCTGTTTCCTCTGCCTACCCTGCTGCGTAGGGAAATATAACTAAAATCTACATCATATACTTACGTTGTTCCCGTAAAGGCGGGTAGGGTAGTTCAGTGACTGTCGGGTAGACCGGGGGATACGCGGGGGCAGGTAGCGGGGCGGCTGGGGACTGAAATATACAAAAAATATATAAATAGGAGTTGCAAGCAATAATAGTTTCAGCCATACAACAAATACCAAATATTCGGCAGCTTGTTGAATGAATAACCAAATTTTTTTTTTCGTTTCGGCAAGTGTTTGCAAAAAACACTTTAATTTAGAAGGTTAGGCTGAAGGAGCTCAGACACTCCATTCCCATTGTAATACATTCGTTTTAATAGAATGAAACAAGTGCCACAAGAACGATTTAAAGATATCATTAGAAGTAAAGTAATATTTGATGGGTGTTTTTAAAAAAAAAAAAAATGTCCCGAATTCTTGCTGTCGTCGAATTACATTAAAAAGACATTGGTGGACATTACAACATTATTTAGTTGTCATTTCATTAACAAATGTCCATAATAATTGCCGTTCGTTACTAAAAGATAACAACGATTAAACCCATTTAGATATTTTTTTTATGTAACAAAAAAAATATTTTTTCGAAAAGTAACTTTTCCTCTGAAATAGCTAATTTCGTTTGATATATTTTTTTTATTTTACCTGATACTGTGGCGAATTAGACGTACTTGAATGATCGTCCATCGTTCCAGATAAATTGTTATTACTCTCTACACCACCTGGAAATTATGATACAGTTCCTTAAAAATTGGAATGTTAGTAGAAAAAAAATAACAGACGGCTCAGGATTCGATTCTTACTTAGGAAAATTGTTGGAAGTACTTAAATAATTTATATTTCTAAAAAACACTACCGACTTTTGTCTGTGGATTCGATTTTTACTATAGAGGTTAATGATTTATTGTATTATACGTATTTAAGCTATTATAATTTTTTTGTTGATTTTCTGCGCTACGACGGCTATTAAGCCGTTAATATGGGTGACAATATTTCCTATAAATGATAATGATAAATGTGATTGTTTGTGAGAATGAATGTTGGTTCCATTCATACGCAAAAACTACTGAACGGATCTAGATGATACTTTAAAGGAATATAACTTATACATCAGAATTTCACATAGGCTACAATTTATGCAAACATTTTCTATAATCTGGTCGGACGAAAGCGTGTTTAGGTCGCTAGCACTATAAAAACATACCAGCGCTATAATCAGTCCTTAACAGATTCTCACTCTGCATCTTGGTTTTCAAACACGCGATGTACCTTCCACAGAAGTCCCTACATAACTCTTGGACTTTCTCCAGTTCCAGGAGGTGGATCCTGAGGACCTAGAAAGAAGAAATTTTTTATTTTATATTATTTAATAGTCATTATCTCTTATAAGTACAATTCTTAAGGAAATTTGTCCGAATACTGAAAATTAAGGTTCAATAACGAAACGTACTTCATATTACGTCTATGTCAAAATTGTAGATTCGTATTCCAGTTGGAAGAACAAATAATTTAATAAATATTAGTAATACAAACACAGAAAAGCAGATATTTATGAGTACTTTTCGATACCAAACTGTAGATTTAATGAAAATTTTATTATATTAACAAAAACATAATATACATTCTAAAACTCCTTACTTGTATACTCTTAATCATTAGTCCATCAATCTCAGGATCATCAACCAGGAAAGGTCGCCTATCCCTGCGCTGATGCTGCACAAAAGCCTGGAGGTCAGCACCGAAGGCATCAGCAGCTGGAGGCTCTGCCCCAGCAGTGGCTTGCTCACATCTCTCTAGAAGGAGAGCCAGGAGTGGGAAGAGAGGATGTCTGAAAGATAAGAATTTGGGCATTTAATTTATCATATTTCATAGCGGTGTTGGGCTTTGCCCTAATACCTGGAGAATTATAATGGTTTGTCAATATAGTAGGTTTCCTCACTGGAAATCCATACCTTTTTAAGTGGGGACCGTGTGATAGCACTAGATTCCCCCTTCTATGTGCGGGACATAGCGTGAAGCTACTTCATTTGATTTAATAGTATAAATTATGAATATTGATAAAAACCATTCTACTAGTATTGGACTGCCATAAGTCACACAGCATTCGTTTTCGCTTAGTATAAAACGACGAAAGCATTCTTTGTTTTGTTAAAATTGCGGGCTAATCCGAAGAATCAATCACCTTCAAGTTTTCAAGTTATCTTCGCCCATAAATATTTCCAACACTCAAAGGATTGAAGATGTTTAAAAAAGCTGGCTTGAAGGTAAAAGTATCTGTAGATGACGACAGCGACAAATCAATATATTTTCCTTATCTATCTTACAAAATACAGAAAATACTAGAGGATAAGAAAAAGTGAAACAAATTAAAGTAACAGGAACTAAATACGCTACGTGATATCAGACCGATATTATCAATCAATTAATCTTTCGGTGCAAGGACAGATATACTGAAATACTGTTGACATATATTTTATTTAATTGGTTGTTAAAAACAATATTGGTGAGACTGTTCCTTTATTAAATGTCAGTCAGTCCCTATTTCTTTATGATTTCCTTTTACCGAAGTTTTTGTTAGTAACCAGCACCATGAGGACAACACATTCTAAGCATTTTTATCAAAACATCTACAACTATCTGAAAAACAATAAAACAAAAATAACAAGTAATAGTCAAAGAAATAAGGAGAAGAAGTTAAATGATTCATTTTTTAAACGTCGAGTCATTTTCCACCAATTCACTAAAGTGAGAGAAACCTGAGAAGAACTGGGGCAAGAAACTGAACGGGACTTGTTGCAACTCTATGTTGTCTCTTATCAATTATAGATTTACGATTTGACGATCTTACGAGGGAAATGCTTATTTTTAACACACTTTTTTCATCTTCACATTGTATCTTACTGAGCTTTAGGGGAACTAAACGCCGCGCTTCGTTTTTCCCAAATATAACTAAATCGTGGGTAGCGACATGTTCGTTCTACAATTGAAAGTTCGGTAATAGATATTTGGAGTCTTACTTGTAAACAGCTCGTTTGTCTGCCTCGAACTGCGCCTGGTCGGCGTCGGTGGCGGGCGCGCCGCCGCCCTGCATCACTGTTGGTTAGCAGCGCCACCGCATCTGGAAAAGATAATTTGACAAAATTAAAAAAGGAAACACCGTTTTCACGCTCTTTCCCGCGATTCGTGGAAATGTTAGCGTATTTTATAGTTTTACAGTTTATATTAATTAAATAGGTACTTTTACAGTTATTTTAATGTAAATTGTTAGTATAATTGTTTGACATTTTTAAACTATTACTCCACCCATATGAAGGAAAAATACTTATTTAGATTATTATATTTACTGTCTGTGAGAATTATTATTTTGTCTTTGTTTCTAGAGTAGAAGAACGTAACGGAGATCGAACTCGCTACCATCACGTTTACAATAAAATGCTGCACCCTCAAGGCCTCATTGTTTAATTATATTTATTTTTCGCTTCATTCTATATCCGTCAGTGCCGGTCGTGGCGCAGTGGCACAGGGTGTGACTGTAAAATCGACTGGTTGTGGGTTCGATCCCCACTCGAGGACATGAAATATTTACTTAAATTTATATTTCCATTTCTTCGCTCTGGTGTCGAGGC
>DWLH01000925.1:0-15423 GCA_018249795.1 Heliconius telesiphe telesiphe
CTAATGGCATAATATAAAATTCTTAATACTGTTACCTCTGAATCTCTAAAAGTATTTTGGGTTCTTCACGATCACAACTATAAACGGTTCTAACCACTAGACACATCACGAGCCAAGGCATTATTTATTAAATAATATATTTAAAGGTGTTTGGGATATCAGTTACAGTGTGTAGTGTAGATAAAAAAGAAATTTATTGATATGTATATATAAATACATCGATTGAGTCAGGCGATTTTGGTTGACCTTCGAAAAAGCATGAGGATTCTCTGGAGTGTATGTATGAAGAGGTTGATGTAAGAGGACGAGGTGAACGAGGTATGTAGAGATCGTAGCGTTTGGCGCCCCGTTCTCTCTGACCACAAGTACACTGTAAAAGTATAAATCCATCTTGTCATAGAAATAATTGATACCTTATTTTTGGATCATACATTACTGGGTTTAACTTAAACTTACAATGTTCATATGGAATCAAAAACCAAGCATTATAATATTTACATAATAAGATAAATTGTCATTTGTTAACATTTTCTTTAATTTAATTTTTTTTTTGTAGTTTTTGGAGCTTCAGTGTGAAGCTCACTCCGCATGTAGGTACGCAGAGGAAGCCTAGTGCTAAGGCACTCCGCTTTTCAGTTTCTGATGAATTCTGGGGGTCTTGCGTTTTGAATGGTTGAACTTTAAGCCGCGCTTTGCCTCGACACCAAAGCAGAAAGAAATGAAAATATTAATATGAGGCCTGTCGTGGCGCAGGGGCACATAGTGTGATTGTCAAACCGACTGGTTGTGAGTTTGATCCCCACTCGAGGAGATGAAATATTTACTTAAATTTATATTTTCATTTCTTCGCTCTGGTGTCGAGGCAAAGCTCGGCGTTGAGTTCTGCCACTCAACACGCAATGCCTCCAGAATCCGGCAGAAAGTGGGGAACGGAGTGTCTTAACACTAGGTTCCCTCTGCCTACCCTGCTGTGTGCGGGATACAGCGCGAAGCTGATTTATTTTATTAATAATTTCATGTATTTTCAGGTGCTAAGCTCTGACACGGACTGGCATTTTGCTCATCGTGGCCTACCGCAAGCACGACCCCGCCGATCCATCGCCCATACCCGCCTTCTGAAACGACATCCTTTAGTAAGTTTCTATTACATTTTAGGAAGTGATGTATTATCATAGACCTTATATTTAGCAAGTAGCAGGGCAGGCGGAGAGCTTAGTGTTAAGACTACCTAAGACTCCGGTACCAACTTTCCGCCCAATTCTGGAAGCATTGCATGGCGGATTGGTGAGCTTTGCCTGGAGACCAGAACGAAGAGGAAATGAAAAGATGAAATATTTCATTACCTCGAGTGGTAATTGCAAAGCCCACAACCTGTCGCGTTTACTGTCAAACTCTTGTGCAGCTGCGCCACCACTAGCCTGTCTCAACAAGTGATGCGTTATGAATGTTATTAAATTTTCTCAGCTTCACGTTGTATCCCGCAAGTAGCAGGGTAGGCAGAGGGAGCCTAGTGTTAAGATACTCCGTACCTCATTAAGACACTTCCGTTCTCCACCTTCCACCGAATCCTTGAGGTCGCACTCTTGTGCCTCTGCGCCACAACGACCTCAAATAGAAGTATAATTTTGTAATTTATTATAATTTGTGCCTAACAAGAAAACGCAACAAAACCTTTTTATGAAAAAGCTGCATACGCAATAGACATACACGACATAGAACGTGGTTCACATAGACCACATAGACCCCTCTATAAATTAAAGTTGTTAATGTTATAAAATTGATGGATTTCCTTATTTATATACTGATTATTGACAATTCAATATTAAAAAATATTTTAGCTTGTTATGGTTGAGTACCTCAACCTAAACCGTAAAGTATAACTTTGTTGTCCGTCTGACAAGATCATTTATCTCAAGATCGCGTGGACTTTTCAAGTTGAAATTAATATCATATATTTAAGTCTTTGACATCTAGAATAACATTTTTTATTTAATAATTAAAAATAGTAGCTTCACTATTGGAGTGCATCCCAGCTGTAACAGAATAGCTTTCGTAACATGTGTCTAAGACGTAAAGCAACTTTTGTTTCGAAAACAGTATTAGAAACAAAAGTTACTTTACGTCTTAGACACATTAGCTAATTGCTTTTTATTTTAACGTTAACGGTTCTAACGTTACCGAGCAATTTCTATATAACCATTTCTATATTAAAATATCTAAATTGTACTTTTAAGTTAATGAATCATAATATCCCTAAATGAATATCAGTGTTAATGAATAAATGTAAAAATTCGCATTTTTTCTAAACAAACATTTAAAAAATTATAATTTCTCTTAGTTTGATTTGATCCATAACCATAGTGTTACACTTATTACATGTGTTAAACTTAAATAAAAAATATAATAAAGTTACGCGTAGTATAGCGACGATATTGAGAAGCACTTATTTTAAATTAAAAATAAATAATTAAATCAGCTTCACACTGTATCCCGCACGCAGCAGGGTAGGCAGAGGGAACCTAGTGTTAAGACACTCCATTCCCCACTCTTCGCCGAATTGCATGTTGAGTCGCGGAACTCAACGACGCTCTTTGCCACGACACCAGAGCGACGAAATGGAAATATAAATTTAAATAAATATTTGATTTCCTCGAGTGGGGATCGAACCCACAACCGTCGCGTTACAGTCAAACTCTTGTGCCTCTGGGCCACGGCGGCCTTTTTAAAAAAGTGTTTAATGTAACTAGCTTAAAGAATATAACAGGTGATTGTTAATATATTTCTTTTAATTATAAGGTCCACACTGCAGTACAACAAACTGGTTTCAAACGAGTCAAGCGCGGGTTTCGTCCGCTCCGTTTGCCTGAAACCGCACCGGCCGCTGCTGAACCTCGAGATCCCTATTTTCCTCTGCAATGGTACTTGAAGAATACTGGGCAGAATGGTGGAAAACCAAAACTGGACTTAAATGTGGAAGCAGCTTGGGCTCAGGGGTATACAGGTGTAAATGTGACCACCGCAATCATGGACGATGGTAAGTTAATAACTGATATATAAGAGATATTACATATAAAGGTAAATAGAGCGTGGGGTTGAGTACCGCCACTCAACATGCAATGCCTTTAGAATTCGGAGGAAAGTGGGACCGGATAATAATGGGAACAAAGTGCCTTAACACTGTAATCTCAGATTCTCTCTACCTATCCTGCTATGTGCGGGATACAGCGTGAAGCTTAAAAAAATAATAAGGGCAATGAGAGAGCTTACAATGTCAATCAAACCTATAAAAACCTTATTTTTAATAGTTTACCTTATATCTTTTATACCTAAAGAAATCATGATGAAGACGTTAAGGACGACTGTTATTTTTAACTTTGCTGAATAATATTTTTTAATAAACAAATATATAAAAAATAAAAATGTATAATTATAAATAGCATTAAATATTTCAAGAACCCAAGAACCTTCAATATTTCTCAAGATATTCGATACGACTTGCCCTTTCTTCGTCTAGGACTGACATCGTCTGAGCACTTCGTACCAGTACTTATATTACCAACGTTCTTAAGACCATTTGTCTTGTGTCAGTTTAAGCTCTGAGTAAATGGAGGATAGAAAATTAATTTCACTTTCAAAATTATATTTTCGAAGGACTCGTTAGACCGTACTAATATAGATTGAAGTCACCTTGGCACAGTTGTGAAGTCGAATTTCAATAATAGAAACGGTTATATTAAAATATATTTTTATAACAAATTGGCCCGTCGTGGAGCAGCTCAACACGCATTGCCTCCAGAATTCGGCGGAAAGTGGGGAACTGAGTGTCTTAACACTAGGTTTCTTCTGCCTACTCTACTGTGTGCGTGACACGTGTGCGTAAATTGAATTCTTATTACAATTTTTAATTTGTATTAAATGTATAAATATGTATATATTTTCTTCTAACATAATTTTTTAAATATTTTAGTATGAGTTAAAGCTTGCAAATCGTTTGTAACTTACGTTGAGTTAAGTGCCTTAAAATTAGATTCCCAGGTTCCCTCTGCCTAATTTGCTATGCACAGGACACAGCGTGAAGCGAAGTAAAAACAAAACATAAACTCTATTTCTCTCTCTCTCTCTCTCTGTTAGCTCTCATATGGCTTATAATATTGGTTATAATACAGTGCCACTCAGTATTTTTTTACAGATGAACTTTATATTATGTTTTTTCACAGGTGTAGACTACATGCATCCTGATTTGAAATATAATTATGTGAGTATTAAATAAATTATTACTTATTAAGTAAAAAAAAAATATTTTGATGATATAATTGGTTTTTACTGCAAAAAATTTACAGATATTTAATTTTTTTCAGCTTCACGCTGTATTCCCCATGTAGCAGGGTAGGCAGAGCGATCTTAGTGTTAAAACACTCCGCTCCATATCCCGCCGTAGTCTTGCGTGTTGAGTGGCGGAACTCAACGTCGCGCTTTGTTTCGACACCAGAGCGAAAAAATGAAAATATTAAATATTTCATTTAAGCGAGTGGGAATGGAACCCACAACCTGTCACCATTACAGTCACAGGCTTGCTCCCTTGCGCCACGACTTCGTCCACCAGCTCCGTTCTTATTTAATAAAAACGACGAAATTGAGTTCCGCTACTTTATTCTTACATACGATAGGCTCATATTTTTAGCTTTTCCCGGAAAAATCTTTACTTCATTCAATCTCAAGTAGGCAAGGAAAACGGATTCGGTATTTGAATTTTTCTTGATATATTTTTTGAAAGTTAATATCAATACCGAGAAGTAAAGTTTTTATATGTTAGAATACATTAAAAATATATACTATTATCATACATAAACAACAAACATATATGTATATCGAATAAAATGAAGCTTTGGTGCTTTTAATTCTCGTGTACCCTTCAAGAAATTATTTGCGAAAACAAAAATATGTTGAATTATTCATTTGACGTTTTGTGACTTCTGTAATTTGTGTTTCCCCTTACAACCACTGTTTAATATCTCTACATTATCTCGGATTATGCTCTTGACTTTTAAATGAGAATTCCTCTTATTTAGACTAGGAAAAATATCAGTTTTTACAATTTTATATTTTTCTTAGAGCTTCTTGCTGTCGTGGCACAATGGGAGAGCGTTTGACTGGTAACACGACGGGCCTGGGTTTTGATATTCGTTCTGGTACGACAACGTGGCGGTGAATTCCACCACGTATTTAATGTAATGTCTCCAAAATAAAAATATTTCCCAAAATTTTACTCATTTTAATGAAAGAAGCGAGCAAAAATGCAAATGATATTGGGTGGTACGAATTCAACGGCGGGCTCTTATTTTGGTGCCATAGCTAAGAAATCGTCGAGGTGTCGAGGCAAAGCGCGGCGTTGAGTTCTGCCACTCAACACGCAATGCATCCAGAATTCGGCAGAAAGTGGGGAACGGAGTATCTTTACACTAGGTTCCCTCTGCCTACCCTGCTGTGTGCGGGATGCAGCGAGAAGCTGATAAAAATACATTTGTAATATTTTTAACATTTTTAAAGTGTTAATCCACACTAAGGAAAGAAAATCTTTATGCTATTTACTTTATAGAAAATATGTCTAAACGCTGTGACTAATAAAATACAAAATGACCGACGAAAAGTCCTAAGCAAAAAGAAATTTGTATCCTAATTTGCGAAACACTAGTTTCGAACATTATTTACATGGCCCATTAAATTTCACGTTATACGTGTTTTCCCAACGGGGTAGAATATCAGAGATAAGATAACAACGTAATTTGGCTTACAAATTTAATCTTTTTTTAAGTATTATTAAATATTTGCTTATACAATAATATTCAAGAAATAAAATAAACCTTTGAATGTGAATTATAATTATGGGTGAATGTTATTTATTTCTTATTTCTGTTGCGTATTGCGTTATTAAAAAAAAACTATTTTTTTAATGGACGCCAGAGTCCATATTTTCGTAGTCCGAAATCCGAAAAAAAATGAAAGCCTTATAAACTATTTTTTTTATATATTATTTCTATATTTTATATTGTATATAAATCGGCGTATAATGTAATAAAATAGGCATAATTGTCACAATATTAAAACTAAAAATTAAAGCTTAAGTTTAAAATATGAACGCCATTAGATTTAAAATTACTTTCGTGAGTTGTCGATGTGACGTGCGGAAATGAAAAAGGCGGGAAAACGCATCAATCTTCATTCTTCAACTTTGAATATCAGATTTAGGTATAATATTTTAAAGTATGTATGGAACATATATTTTATATAAAAATAAAGATTAATTACGTATTTAATAAGATCTTATTCATCTTTTTATTTCAAGATTTATAATAAATTTATATGCTATCTTACATAATTTATGTATACAATTTTTCTCTTACTCTTTACTTTGTTTTTTATTATGAAACACAATACAAAATATAACATTTATATTTATTGGAACTTTTCAAAAGATGTATTTTGTTACAGAATGCTGAAGCATCATATGATTTCAGCAGCAACGATCCGTTTCCTTATCCACGATATACAGATGATTGGTTTAACAGGTAAGACCTTTTATAAAAATTTTCTATTTCAACCAAAAAAAATTCAAATTTGCTTATGAATTGCTGTGAGCCACAGTATCTTTCGGATTGACCTTGCCCTTTCTGTTTCTGTGTTTTTCTTGAATAAGTAAAAATTAGGAAAACAAAAAATAAATCTTGGTTTATGTAAAGTTAAAAATGAACAATGATCGGTCTATAAGTAAAGTTCACTACCCCGACCTCAGATGAGAGCATAAAACATGAAATTGTAAATTAACTATAAAAAATTATAAATAAACCGCTGGTTCTCAACATTTGAACGTATTGGAAAACGAGAGATGTATTTTTTCTGTGTTCTTTTTTATACCGACCACCGATTAATAACATAAATGTGTAGATGACATATAAAATTCATAACCAAAATTATTTAATTCAGTTTTTGAAAATAAATCAGTATGTTAAACAAACTTTTTTGTTGATTTATGAAACGTCAGATGTTGTTTGCAGTTTCCCTTTGCAAATTAAAATAATTAATCAAAAAAACTTAAATAAGCTTAACATCGAGTTCGTTAGTAGTTCGTTTAGTAAAATCATTTCATAAAAGTGAAATACGTCAGCATGATATATTTACCAGAATAATTATACTCCAGGCCAGGCCAGTGGTGGCCGCAGGGGCACAAGCGTGTGACTGTAATCGTGGCAGGTTGTGGGTTCGATTCACTCTCGAAATATTTAATATTTTCATTTCGTCGTTCTGGTATAGAAAGGCAAACCGCGGTTTTGAGTTTCGCTAGGCAACACGCAATGCCTCCAGAATTCGGCGGAAAGTGGGGAACGGAGTGTCTGCTATATGCAAAATAAATAAAAAAATATACTCAGTACATTATTTAATGATTTATTAACTTGTTTGATACATCCCGCAAACAGTAGGGTAGGCAGAGGGAAGGGAGGGAGGGAAGGGAGGGAATTTGGGAGGTATTGCGTGTTGAGTGGCGGAACTCAAGGCCGCTCTTGTATCGACACCAGAGCGAAGTAACGGAAATATAAATTTAAATAAATATTTCATCTCCTCGAGTGGGGATCGGACCCACAACCAGTAGATTTTAAAATCACACTTTGTGCCTCTGCGCCACGACTGGCCTCACTAGTAACAAACTTGATTAATATGCCTACTAGAGGAACCTACAGCATTAAAATTAATTAAGTAAGAAAGGAAGGGCATCAAATTACATTTCTAGAAAATTACTTTGACAAATACATATTATATAAATATTACCATCGAATAATTTCAAGAACATTTCTATTTATTGAGTCGGAAACGAGATGAAATAAACAGAATTTTATTGGCAATTTACGATATTGCTCACGTTTAAATGTCTTAATTGTTTATATTGACTCGTAGCTCGTTAAATCGTTGGAGGGATAGGAGTTTCAACAGTATATTTTTATAATTTACATAACGGAAAATTCAATTATCATAAAATCATAAAAGTTCCTTTTTTAAGGCGGAATAACTATTTTCTAAAAAAATATTTGTTTACTATATTTATTATAACGTTGACTTAATAATGAATTTATAACTTTGTGTATTGTATTATATAACATAAGATAAGAGGCCAGTTGTGGCGTAGGGGCAGAGGCGTCTGATTGTAAACGCGACAGGTTGTGGGTTCGATCCTCACTCGAGGAAATAAAATATTCAATATTTTAATTTATTCGCTTTGGTGTCGAGGCGTAAGGGCGGCGTTAAGTTCCGCCTCTTCACTCGCATTGGTTCTAGAATTCGGCGGAAAGTGGGGAGTGGAATGTCTTTACTACTTGTGAAACTGAAAAAAAAATGTATAACATGAGCACAATGATTATTATGTTGCCATTCGAGTTTATTGCTGATTTCAGTGCATATCAAAATAAGCATAACAAATGTGCCTCTAGTTATTTTTAGCTTAGCACGGAATAGAATTGGAAAAACAATAAAAATTATATATTAAAAAAATAATTTTAATTATTCATTGCATGGAGACATTTTAGTTATGACAAATCTCATTTTAAGTAGATTTAGATTCCTTATTATATGTGTGTAGACAGTAGAAGTAAAGCAAGAACGTATCAGGTCTTTTCTAATCGTAAAAATGTCTACAAATAGAAAAGAATATTGAATAAAGTTTTATAAAAGGCATTTCAAATGATACGCTCAATAATTTCTATAATTCCTCACTTAGTTTGTCTTTAATTCCAACTTCTCCAGCCACCTTAATTAGAATTTTGTTTGGGCAAAGTTTCAGTGAAATTACATTTTAATCCTTATTCATACTTTAACAATTATAGAGTAGCTTACTACCTACTGGTGATTATTTGTAGCACTTATTTTTACAAAATTTGTGATCATTTGAATAGATTTTTTTTTATTTCATACTGTATCCTGCACGTAGGAGGGTAGGTAGAGGGTAGGAACCTGGGAATCTAGGGTCAAAACTAGGGCTACAACTCAACTATTTATTAAAAAGTTAAGAGGGCTGCAGAAGGAGGGTTAAAAAATACGATTTTCGTATCAACTAAATTTAATTAATTTATATACTATAGTCCTCAATGTTAGAAGAAACAAATAGCGAATTTAAATCTAACTAAATCAAAGTTAAGGTACGACTTAATTATTCCATGTTAGAATAATAAGTGTGGTAATAGAAGAAATTCCTTTCTCTCTCTTCTCTCTCTCTTCTCTCTCTCTTTGTCACCGTTTTTAGTGCTCGGCCGCCTATCAGATAGACATATTATAATATAAAATATTTTTTCCGCCTGTGACACCGAGCGCTATATAATAAAAATATTAAGTTATCAAATATTATTTTTTTCCTTCACTGTAGTCATGGCACTCGATGTGCGGGCGAAGTCGCTGCCGCCCGCGACAACGGAGTGTGCGGGGTCGGCGTCGCCTACCACTCTAAAGTAGCTGGTAAGTAAGAATAGTTTATATTTAGCATTTTCTAAGCTTATTTTTATTTAGTGTAGGTACTTTATACTATTAGATACTAGAATATTTATTTTTTTACGTTAGAATAAAAATGTTATAAATTTCTGATTTGGGGCTATAAAAATATATATTGAGCTGTATTTGTATGTATGGAATATATATTTTTGGTCCTCTTTGATTGTCTGAAATGATGTATGGTATGTCAGAAAATAAACAAGATTGTTATACAAATTTGTAATAACATAAATTGTGTAGATACTAATATGTTAGATCATAAAATAAATTTAAGTCTTTTTTTTCCTTTGACCAAATATTTTAAAACCCTATTTACCTTTTTCACGCTGTATCCTACACATAGCATTGTAGACAGAGGGGACCTGGGAACTAAGTCTTAAGATACTCTGTTCCCTTTAAGACACTTTTGTTACCCACTGTCCACCGAATTCTAGAAGCATTGCGTGTTGATTTATCTAGTTCCCAAAGAAAATTAGTTTTAATTATAATATAGTGTACATACGTAAATCTATTCTATCTTACTCATAAAATCAGCTTCACGCTGTATCCCAGAGCTACACAGCAGAGCAGGCAGAGGCAACCTAGTGTTAAGACACTCCATTCCACACTTTCCGCCGAATTCTGGAGGCTTTTCATCTTGCAAACTTGCTGCCTTTAGCAAACGCGAGGCATGTCAAATCTGGGTCGAGGCACTGGTTATTAAGGATCCACAGGTAAAAGTCTCAAAAAGGAAGTATAACCGGGCTCTAGGTACTTCTAGCGACAAATTGCCAGAGCAAGTTTCGAACATATCGCCGAAATCGATGAGAAGCTTGAGAGCTACCCGTCCGGAATATATCAGTTTTGGGCGCTCTCAAAGGCGGCACTTTGTAACTTTAGCCAGCCTTCACTTCCATCATTACGCACAGGAAATGACATCTTGGTCCATACGGCGAAAGAGAAAGCCGATCTCCTGGGCGCTCCCTTTGCCTCGAACTCGACTTTAAATGACTAAAGAACACCGCCGCCGACCCCGGTGCCAGAGCTCAATGCCTGGGGTTAAGTTCAACCAAAAAGCTATTAGGCGAGCTCTGTCTTCTTTGGACATCCACAAGTCGAGCGGAACAGACGTCATCTCTTCTCTAGTGCTCTGTCCATGTGCTTCTGAAGTAACATGGCCTGACAGTTACTGTGAACATGGTGAAAGCCTTCAATCGAGAGTGGCATGGGGCGCTCCTTGAAAAACTTGCATCCTACGGGCTTCCAAGGAATTTATGCAAGTGGATTACCAGCTTTCTCATTAGGCCCAGAATCAAGGTCGATGTCGACAGATTTTGCTCTAAATACATGCCCTTTAACGCTGGCGTTCTTCAAGTCTGCGTGCTGTCCCCTACGCTGTTTCTTCTGCATATTAATGACATATTAAAAGATTTCTAGCTATGCAAATGATAGCACAGTGAATGCTGTTTACTCTGGCCGCACAAGTATTTCTCGGGAAAACGTCGACTAGTACCGAAATAAATGGTTCAATTCAACCCCAAGAAGACACAAGTTTGCTAAACTAAACACAAAAAACCATTTGTCGTGCCAGTCTTCAGTCTTCCAAAACACTCCCGATATAGCCGCGCCCATTATGCGAATTATGGCTAAGTCACGATCATCGGGAAAGCAAGGCCAAGTTGGCCGCGAAGAAACTAGGGGTCATCAGCACAGCGAAACAGTGCTTCATGCCAAAACACTGATTGGCCCTGCATAAGGCCCAGGTTTAGCCTCATATGGAGAACTATTCTCATCTCTGGGCTGGTGCACCTAGTATCAGCTTGACCGATTTGATCGCATACAACGTAAAGCCGTTCGAATCGTTGGGGATCCCACACCCAGTCGCGTTTATAGTCACACACTTGTGCCCCTGGGCCACGACGGCGTCAATTTATTACTTTATAGCTATGTAATATTAGTAAATCTTGTTTTTTACGCTGCTAGTCCTAAAGTTCTAGAAATATCTAATCCGAAGATATAAAATAATATATTGCCTACTTGAAATGATGCATAGCATTTGTGAAAATCCAAAAGGTAATTTATATAAGTTTGTAATAACTGGTTTGGTTAGCTGAATAAAAAATAAATTTAAGTTACTTTTTCTTCGGCCAAATATTTAAAAAGTACTGCTTATATTAGTTAATCAGTATTTCAAAGAAAAATTGTTTCTAAAATAGTGTATACAAAATTATTTTGTCTTACTACTCATAAAGCTGGTACCATTTACATAACAAAACACTGTAATAAACATATATCGTCGCTTGCTTCCCTTGCGTGTTATTTGGGTGCGTAGGGGTTATATAAGATAAAATCCCCAACAGTTATATGAAGCTTGCTGTCAGACCGAAATTGTTTGTGCTCCAGTGGTTCGTATGATTAATATTTATATTTTTTGGAATAATTATAATAGGAAAAATTTGAATGTTAAGTTCAAATAAAATGGACATATTATGCATAGGTTTTACAATTTATCTTTTTTGAACTTGTATTTTTGTACTGTAATGCTTAAAAAAGTTTAATTTGAAAAAAAAAAACGGAATTGAAAACGTAGAATTTCTGTTAGTCCGTCAAATATTTAAGAAATGGAAACGGAATAATATACTTTTTCTACTAGAGAAGTACGTTGATTGATGCTTACGTAATAAATATCCCACACAAAGCAAGGTAGGTTATCCAGTGTTAGACACCTCGTTCTCATTAAGACACTTCCAATCCCCATTTTCAGTTTCAGAACTCAACGCCGCACTTTGCCTCAATACCAGAGCGAAGAAATGACAATATTAAATATTACATTTCTTCCAGTGGAAATCGAACCCACAACTTGTCCTTTTGTGCCCCTGCGTCACTACTGACCTCGATAAGAAAAAAAAATCATAGATAAAAGAATTTATAATTTAATTAAAATTAATGAAATTGTGTTAAGATTTTAAATCTACCCGATTGGGTAAAATTCGTTTCGCTCTATGAATAAGTATAGATTAACACTACAAAAATCAAGGATGCGAGTCACGTAGCTGTTTGATGTGTGTTTGCTTTGATAGATATCATCTAGATACGTCAATGATAAGGATTTAATTTAGTTGCATTTTTTTCACCTATCGCAGCTTTGTTTGTACATATATATATAAAAAAAATAGATAATGCTTAAGTGAAGTATTGTAAAGTATAGAAATTTTAATGTAGCGAGATTTGAACCTGTGTCTCTCTGGAGGCGCGAGTTCAAAGTCCGTTACGTTCAATTTTTTATAAATTTTCTAAAAAAGTATTTATTGCATTGTTCGTTCCTGAATGTGGAATAACACTTTAAAATGTTAAAAATAGATAATACTTTACCAATATTTATCTTTCATTGTTTTGATATACGAGTATGTATGTTAAGAATGGTAAAAAAATAATCGATATGTGAAATTCTTCACTATATATGTACCTTCTTACATTCTCCTGATATATCTAGAAAGAGAAAAATATATATTTTTTTGGATGAATTCTTTTTGGTTACATAAATACTTTTTTTCGCGTATAGCCAGACCTAAAAAACGTTCAGATACGATGATGTAATTTATAAATATCGTTATATTATAAATCAGCTTTACACTGTATCCCTCATACAGCAGGGTAGGCAGGGGGAACCTAGTGTTATAACACTCTGTTCCCCACTTTCCGCCGTTTTTTTAAGGCATTGCGTGTTGAGTGGCGGAACTTAATGCCGGGCTTTTGCCTTGGTGCCAGAGCGAAGAAATGAAAATATTTATGTATAATAATCGAGTGGGGATCGAACCCACAGCTGTCGCGTTACAGTCACACCCCTCTGCGCCAGGATGGCCTCTTGGCTATATTATAATATCGCTTAAACTAAATATTTACTTATAAAACAAGAATTTTGTGAAACACAAAAACAAATTCCATCTCAAGTTTCCCCACCTTTATGCAAAGCAGTGGGGAATCGTAACAAACTCCCACACGCATAAATATTTACATAGCTCATGTCTTCCTTCCATGAAAAGAAAGGGTTCAGTAATTTGAGAAAGTCGAAATATTTCAAATAGGCTGACATTGTTACAATAAATCTCTTAAACATATTGGGTAGGTTAAAACAATTTTATTAATACGATGGTCCTTTTATTGTGTGTAGGTCCTGTGATTCTTTTTAAATATAAATCTGGACAGTTGTAGCTTGTTGTGGCGTGAACGGCACTTTTAACAGGCTAAACTGCTATAAGTATTACGAGTTGTAGCCGGAAACTTCGTTTGTTTGCACTATAGAATTAAAACGTAGAAAAATAAAGTTGATATGAACGAATGAATGAATGAATGAGTGAATTTCGAGAGAATTTTAAGTGCTGCCTTATCATAACCCTAGGACAAATTTGGTCAGGTACAGGTTTCTACGCTCAATAGTATAGGCAGTGCTTTGTCTATCAGTTATTTGATGATGAAAGAGCTTTTAATTTACGTAACCTAACGCCATTACGTACGCAAGAGTCAGCTCCTCCGTCTCAAGCCACACTCTTCACGTGACTAGTTACTATCCGATAACATTAATATCTTACCTCACGTCACGTGGCCAAATATCAGTATAGATCACTAAATACTAATCGACGAAAAATATGTACATAGATTATATAAATACATTTTACAAAAAAATGTTATGAAAAAACATTTTCCATTTCTTTTTTGCTTTATATTATTCAGATTTAGATTATTCAATGAATATGAAATGATAGTTTAGCATTTAGTAAATAGTCTCATGTTATATGCATGCTAACCTCATAAAGTTGTTTTTATACTAACCAAGGTTTTATCCAATGAGTATTCATAATTTATTAAAGAGTCATATGTAAAAAAAAAAAAATCAGCTTTACGCTGCATCCCGCACGCAGTAGGGTAGGCAGAGGGCACCTATTGTTAAAATACACTGTTGCCCACTTTCCGCCGAGTTCTGGAGGCATTGCGTGTTGAGTGGCGGAAATCAACGCCGCGCTTTGCCTCGACACCAGAGCGAAGAAATGAAAATATATACGAAGAAATGAAAATATATAAGAAATGAAATATAAATATAAGTAAATATTTTCACGCTGCATCCCGCACACAGTAGGGTAGGCAGATTGAACCTATGAGGCATTACGTGTTGAGAGGCGAAACTCAACGCCGCGCTTTGCCTCAACACCAGAGCGAATTTAATTTCCTCGAGTTGGGGAGTGTCAAACCCAAAACCAGTCTCGCTTACAGTCGCATACTTGTGCCCCTGTGCCACGACTAATATTATATTTTGCAAAATAATACAAGATTTGTATTCCTAAATCTAATTGAGAGCGCGCTGAAATTGTTTATACAATATTTTATCTGTACATAAATATTAATAAATAAAAATCAAATAAATCAGCTTCACGCTGTATCCCGCACACAGCAGGATAGGCAGAGGGAACCTAGTGTTAAAACATTCCGTTCCCCACTTTCTGCCGAATTTTGGAGCCACGCCTCGCTTTGCCTCGACACCAGAGCGAAGAAATGGAAATATATATTTAAATAAATATTTCTTCCCCTCCCTCCAGTGGGGGTCGAACCAACAACCAGTCGGTTTTACAGTCACACCTCGTGCCGCTGCGCCACGACTGGCCTCAAATATATAATAAATATACTGGCCATAAATATTAATGTTATTTATTATCTATTATATAGATATTTTAATTTATTTCCTTACAAAATATATAAATAAACTGTGTAGGTACATCAGAAATGTATTCAAATGCTATACATATATGTATGTAATGGTTTAATACTATAAATGGGTTCGTAGGCGGTAAATTAATCAACGTAGTCACGTCACATAAGATAGCACAAAAATAGATATTTCACATGAAACTACACCCGCGTAGT
>DWLH01000926.1:0-15395 GCA_018249795.1 Heliconius telesiphe telesiphe
AAGCTTAGTACTGTTTTAATCGTTTAAATTGTTTGAAGGAGACTGCTTAAATTTTGATACTTCGAGCGTCCCTCGGAATATGAGCTTTGTAAATTATGTTGAACATAATAAGTATCATATAAATGATCTCGGCAGGGTTTTAAAGCAAGTCCTCGTTCATTGTTAGGATGATAATGAAGTTTGCTCATTTGTTAAATATGCTCTAAGAATAGTTTAAATTTTGAGGTACGTTTAATTTATACCTTTGTATGTCTAATCTACTCGTATGCATAAGTTCATATTTATTTATTAAGGTAAAATTATTTTTTATATTAAGGTAAAAGTAATTACATAAAGTTATTACATTTTATTTTTAATTTTTCCATTATTTGTACTGCATGTAAGGTAAGTAGGTAAGGTGATACTCACCTTTAGCCAAACTTCATAACTTTTGATAAACAGCTAGATTAACCAGAAGCCAGTCGTGGCGCAGGGGCACTAAGTGTGACTGTAAGATCGACTGGTTGTGCGTACGATCCCCACTCGAGGAAATGAAATATTTATTTCCATTTATATTTTAATTTCTTGGCTCTGGTGACGAAACCACGCGTGGCGTTGAGTTCCGCCACTCAACACACAATGCTTCCAGAACTCGGTGGAAAGTGGGGAACGGAGTGTCCTAACACTAGGTTCCCTCTGCCTACCCTGCTGTGTACGGGATACAGCGTGAAGCTGAGCTAGATGCGCAGATTACACTGCGAACGAAAGACACTAAAATATACTACTTATTAAGTGTGCATTATCATGATAAATATATACCTATTGAATCTGATTTGTACATAACAATTTTAAACTAAAATATTTCGTCGTTTCGTCGTATGCACTCATGAATCGAAATTCAAGCATAATTGAATAGTATTTCAAACATAATTTTCATGTTTTTATCTGTTATATACATAAAAGTTTTCATTTTTCGAATTTCCTTTATTCGTGTTACATTTCATAACCCTATAGACTTGATTTCAGACAAAATGCTGCAAAATCGATGCATTTATACGTATCTTTTGTGTTAACTTAGAAGCTTGATTTTCTCTGTGCTCCAAAGAACAGTAGACCTGCATATTTTATATTAATTTTCACCTAATAAATATTATTAACAACAGACGACACTATAGTGATGACGTGATAGTGATGACAGACGTACAGACGGACACTATAGTGATCCTATCCTATATATATATATATATATATATATATAGGATTCCGTTCCGCTCAATTATAACGCAACATTCCTATGGGGACCTCATTGATATACCACTAAAATAATTCCACGACGGTCGTTCCCAGGGGCATCGCCAGTCGCTCAATGTGTTCATTGGTAGCTTTTAATGTAAAAGCAATTTTGTGTTACCGCTACTCCGACAGAAGGGAATTTTTCTCATTTTTATCCTATCAATCATCGTCGGCGTTACGTTTTCATTAACTGAAATGTTGGCGGTGCAAATTTTTTATCAAAATATACTCTAATAAGCAATATTTTGAAGGGAAAAATATTTTTGTCATTTAATTTTTTTTTTTAGCTTCACGCCGTATCACACTGCAGGGTAGACAAAGCGAACCTGGTGTTAAGACACTATGTCCTCCATTTTCCTCCTTATTTTGGAGGCATTGCATGTGGAGTAGCGGAACTCAACGCCGCGCTTTGTCATGACACCAGAACGAAGAAATGAAAATATTAAATATTACATTTTCCTCGAGTGGGGATCGAATCCACACCCTGTCGCGATTACAGTCACGACTGGCCTCAACATATTTTGTTTGTCAATTTATTAAAAATATAATAGTGTAGTATAGTTACGGACAAAGAACAAAACAGAAATATGTTTTATTTAAGTATATACTAGAGAATATGAATCATTAAATAATATATGCAGACACTTTTGCCAATTTAGTTACAAATTAGCATCCCGCCACGTATTATGTTCAATATGGGTATTCATTCTATATAAAATACAATGAGGCCAATGGTTGCGCAGGGACATAAGGGTGCGATTGTAAACGCGATAGAGTATTGGTTCGATTCCCAATCGAAGAAATGAAATATTTATTTTTTCATTTTCGCTAATCAAGACCCCATTGCCTACAGAAATCGTAGGAAAAGTAAAGAGCGGACGTGTCGTAATCGAAACGAGTGTCTTTTTGTTCTCGGGTTCCCTCTGCCTACCCTGCTATGTGCGGAATACAGCGTGTAGCTCAAATCTAGCCATTCAATCCCACCTTCGCCACATCTGTATCTATTCATTAAATGCTTTTTACTAACTAATTAATTCAACTTAACATTTTAAAATTTTAGTTTAAAAGTTTACAGTTAAAAGTGTAAATATGTACATCATTATTAACAGAGGCCAGTCGTGACGAAGGGGCACAAAGTGTGACTGTAAAATCGACTGGTTGTGGGTTCGAACCCCACTCGAGGAAATATATTTTTTTTCATTTCCTAGCTCTGGTGGCGAGGCAAAGCGCGGCGTTGACCTCCGCCACTCAAAACGCAACGCCTCCAGAAGGCGACGGAAAGTGGGGAACGGAGTGTCGTAAGACTAGGTTCCCTCTGCCTACCCTGCTGTGTGCGGGATTTGGAGCTGATTTGTTTTTTATTTATTATGAACAGATAGAAAGACAGACAGAACAAGTAGAATGTAATATAACAAAATCCAGTTACAATAATGATTTTCTATCCTATAATCACCAAAATGATCGCGTACTAAAACCTGTAAATTAAATTTGCATAGAAATTCGCTAAGCGAAAAGCGTCACGGTCCATGCGCAACTATTACGCTGCAGATGCACTAGATTACTTTTAGAACAGTAATTTCCTTTGGGAGCCGAATAGCGGTCACGCATTCAAAAACATTATCAGAATAGCCTTTAAATGGAGTAAGTGGTTACAACAGATAATACCAACATTTATCAACATAAAATTAAAAAAAAACTATTTAAATACCAACGTATTTAAATAGTTTTTTTCAATTTATAGTTTTTGAAATGTATTATATATGTTTGGAATTTATAAAATATGTCTTAATTTTATATTATTATATAATCTATGCTTCTTAGTTAGATATATTATCGTATCGTACCTACAATATCTTTCAAAATTATTACACTATCATTCAAAATTGAAATATATTTAAATTGTACTTAACTTTTTTTTAGCTTCACGCTGTATGCCACACACAGCAGAGTAGGCAGAGGGAACCTAGTGTTACGTCACTCTGTTTCCACATTTTCCGCCGAATTCTAGAGACATTGCGAGTTGATTGGCGGATGTCAAAGCCACACCAGAGCGAAGAAATGAATATATTAAATATTTAAATGTCTTGAGTGGGGATAGAACCCACAACCTGTTACGTTAACAGTCAAAAGCTTTTGCCCCTGCGCCACAACTGGCCTCATATTGTAATTTTATATTGTATTTTAAGTAATGCAGGTAAATCCCAATCTCACTTGCTATGTTATATTCTAGTAGAAAACGAATGGCTTTATGTAAAATTAATTAAGCTACGTCAAAATTTTTATACACTTTTTACGGCTCATTTATGTTGTTAGCATTGACACTATCACACTATCACACTTTAAAAATGTTAAAAATATTTAATAGATATTTTTTTCTCTGAAATTTGTAGAAATCTCCCTACGAAGATGCATTTGTTAATAGTTTTACTATTAAATCTTTCGTAGTTCTCAGATTAATGTTAAATAACGTTAAAATGTTTATACCAAAAGTTTTGTCGCTGTGAGTTCATTCATTATATTCTATTTAGGAATCCTTGTCTGATTATTTAATACTTTTTATATGCGGCACAATGTGATGCTACAGAAAAATTAAAACCAGTTAAGTGCGAGTCCGACTAACACACTAAGGCTTCCGTATCAATTTCAAGATTGTAGGTCAAAGACAAACTTAAATATGCGGGCATATGGACTTATTTTGTATGACATAAACTACAAATAAAAGCTTGTAAAGATGTTTTCGTTGAATTAACTATAAATTTTCACTTTTCGATGTTTTTCCTTTATTTTTATTGTAAGTTTTGACTTCGTGCCAAATTTCATAACTGTATGTCCACGGAAAGTACTCTGTAGATTTTAATAACGCGGCTTCATTTAGTTAGGGTTTCATACAAAATGCACTGTAAGGGTTCCGTTTTTAGCTTTTGTGGTAACTAGCTAAAACTAAGTCACTAAAAACTAACTTAAAATATTCCTTTGTATTTAGAAGAACTCATTGATGAATATAAAATAGTAAATAAGTAAAATAAACATGTTTATTCTATATTTTTTTAAGTTTTAAAGGTAAAAAGTAAAAAAGAAATGTCTGTCGAAAAATAGATACAAATAAATATCGCGAATCCGTAAACGAGGTTGACGTCGAGATCGAAAATACTGAATTTCGCTGAGATTTTCAAAGAATTTTATTTGTCAATATTTTATTTCCTGCTACCTATTTCATAACATAATCGTTTCTGAGAGGCTAGGTATTTGTTGAGGATTTATTGGAAAAGCCTATGTACGAGTATGTACAAAAAAATTAAAGTATATATTTTCTAAGGCATCGGTACAATAATTTGTTATTTGCATTTATTGGCTGTGATTTTTTTAAACTATAAGTATTCATTTTTGGGGTTCCGCACCACAAAAGGTAAAAATGGAATCGTAATCAATATGGATCACTTTCTCCAGTCCCATCTGTCAAGACCATTTATCGCGAAATCGCTTGGAGATATCCATCCAACTAAAATTAACTGGCTGGGTTAACGCAATCAGAAAATACGAACATTTATACAACGGTTTTGCTGCATTTTGTATGAAATTAACCGCATGATGAAAACCTATAGGATAGGTACATCCCGTGGACATAGGTCCCGACTGTTAATCCTAATAAACCATTGGGCTTATTTTTTTTCTTTTTAGTTTTATGCAGTCGGAGTTTTTGTTTTTTATAATATTTTTTTAGTTATACTACTTTATTAAATGCCACCAATAACATTTTTTCTCATATATGGTCCATCTACAGACTCCAATCCGTTACGATTTTAATATAAGTATAGATAAACACTATTACAAACTTATAATTATAGCAAATTTCATACAAATATGTTTACACTTGCACTCATAAGTTGAACTTCCCTTTAACCTACAACACTGAAATTGGTACGTAGGTGGCGGTGGTCTTGGACCTCGAGTCCAACTTGTACTGGCCTGGGTTTTTGTACTTATACAGTAAACCAACTTGAATATTTACGTATAATAATGACACTAAAGCAACTCTGTTGAGATACGCGTCACTAAATGCGATAAAGAGCTGAAATCCCAATGAGAGTTTGTATTTTACGTTCCCCCTACATTGCATACGAGTATAACGAATCGTGAATTTCCGTAAATATATTTTGTTCTATTTTCCTAAAGTAAGTAATTCGTCATAGTGGTAATTAGTTAGACATAGCGTTTTGAAGTTTGTCTATACGGATTTTTTAAATCTTATTTCAGCTGTTAATAACGAGGCTGTTGTTGAATTCATTAAGAAACCTAGCCTACGTTTCAATGATTTTTATATTTTAAAGAATTTTACCTTTTTTTTTACGATTTTTTAAATATTATTTTTAGAAAATTGCCTCCCTGTTTCACGTAACACGTAAAATTTATCTTTAATAATTCGAAAAGATAAAAAAATATTGAAGCAATTATTACTACCAATAGTAGTTTAGCATTTATAAGAAACTTACAAGAAACTAAAACTCATTTTCACTTAATAGCCTTACATACTAAAATATATTCTATAAACAAATCTACTTTATAAAGCAAATGAATACAGCTCTAAGAAAACTAAAGTTTTAATAAATATTATCCAGATTTCTGAGAGCAAAGCTTATTCACACGTAAGTTTTATCGTTCATTTGGCTACAGGGTCGCCTTCAAGTTGGAACATAAGTAATGCAATCATGGCAAAGTTCACGTACTTAGTCTTTTCCCATTTCTCTTGGCGTAACCATTCTTTTTCATTGATTTATAGTTAAACTTTAAAGTTTAAAGTGAATCAATTTTTTATTTGTATATAAATATTTTCTTTAATAAAATTATTTTAAAAAAAAATACTTGGATATTTGGACATTTTACGGAGGCATCGTAAATTTGTTGACATTTGAAGCTGTCGTCGTAGCACAATTTGGATGCGCCTGATTGAATGCAATAGCTATATTCATATTTATGACAATATAATATTACGATACACATTTAGGTACTATTAAATAGACCGCTATTTGTTGTAGCTTATTAATAAATCGGTATTTTTTATGAATGTACCCTATTATTAAATAAGCTGCATGCTGCACCAATGGTTATCATTGGTATCAGAAAAAATGTAGCCATGAATTCCGTGTATGGTTTTTAATGTTTTATAACCATAAAAAAATCTATTTTAGATGGACAGTTTCAGTATCTACGTATTTGATTAATATTTTTATTAACTCCACGCTGTATCTCATACTTAGCAAGCTAAGTAGGGTAGGCAGAGGGAACCTGGGAAGCTAATGTTAAGATACTCAGTTCCTATTAAGACAATTCCGTTCCCCACATTCTGCCGAATTCTTAAAGTTTTGCGTATGAACGCCGCCCTTTGCCTCGATACCACAACGGTGAGGAAACAAAAATATTTATTATTTCATTCACTCGAATTAGAATTGAACCGAATCGAATCAAACGTCGCGTTTACACTCGCACGCTTGTGCCTCTGCACTGCGACGGCCTCATACATAAAATAAAAATACTAATATAAAGTACTCTTTAACATATATTAATCATATACTAAATTAAAATTCATTGTTGACATTGATGTAAAGTTATAATTGAATCTGTTATTATCAGCCTCACTCACAACTTTAACTCTTGTACCGCACCGGACATACTAAATTATTTTTTCCTACCAAGTTAAATTAGATCGCGGCCATGGTAATGCTATAGAGGCATATTAATATTTACCTACATATATTTGAAATGTGTGATAACTGAGGCCAGTGAGTTCTGCCACTCAACACGCAATGCTTCCAGAATTCGGCAGAAAGTGGGGAACGGAGTGTCTTAACACTAGGTTCCCTCTGCCTACCCTGCTGTGTGCGGGATACAGTGTGAAGCTGTGATAACTGTCGGGAATACATTTGTTGAGGTCGTCGTAGCCCAGGAGCACAAGATTGTGACTGTAACGCGACTGTTGTGAGTTCGATCCCTACTTGAGGGAATTAATTATTATATATTAATATTTTCATTTGTTTGCTCTGGCACCATGGAAAAAGCCCGGCGTTGAGTCCCGCTACTCAACACGCAATGCCTCGAAAAATTCGGCGAAAGTGGGAACCTGAGTGTCTTAACAATAGGTTCTGTCTGCCTAACCTGCTGTGTATGGGATACAGCGTGATGATAAAAAAAAATACATTAGGTCACGGACGTGGTAATCACCTAAGAGCCGATAGTAGTCAGACCTTCGTTATTTCATAAAGTCTGAAAGTCTCTGTGCCCGTACACAAGGCAGGCAGTTATTAGGTAGCCCCCAAATCCAAATAAGCGCCTTCGAACATATTAGGAGAAAATAATATTATTTACACTATAATTACATTAAATTCGTCAAATCTTGTAATTTATTACAGTTTAGATATGTCAACGTTGGTATGGCAATGGTCAACGTCGTTTTTTAATATTATTCCTAAGAAAATGTAAAAAAATTGAGCTTTAGAATTTAACGAAAGTTAGTTATTTTTTAACTAAGTTAGTTGCCTAATAACTGCCAAAGTAACCCGCCACCCAAGATCCATATTCTCGAATAGTACTTATTGGTGTTGGGTCTGTGCGCACAAAAACTTTTAGGTCTGGCCCTACTGTTAGACTATTGGGTCTCTGTCTATAATACTATAGAGGCATATTAATATTTTCGTATATTTTGAACTGTGTGGTAATAACTGTCGACGTTCACGCTGTATCCCGCACGCAGCAGGATAGGCAGAGGGAACAGACACTCCGTTCTCCACTTTCTGCCGAATTCTGGAGGCATTGCGTGTTGAGTGACAGGATTCAACGCTGCGCTTTGCCTCGACACCAGAGCGAAGAAATGAAATATAAATTTAAGTAAATATTTGATGTCCTCGAGTGGGGATCGAACTCACAACCAGTCGGTTTTACAGTCTCACTTTGTGCCCCTGCGTCACGACTGGCGTCTACATTTGTATAATTAAAATGAAATCGAATACACTTTTACGATATGATATTTAATGATCGTTGCTCGTTTTAACATAATGTTGATTTAGGACGAAAAGAGTAATATCATTTGTCATTTTTGATCTGTTTTAAAAAAATATGACTGATTTATTTCGATATCAATGTTTTTATTTTTATATATATTTTTTCTTTTTGTCGAAATTCATATATTTATATATTTGATATGTATATTTTTTTATTTTAATGATACGTTCTTTAAATTTAATAATAACAATAATAATGGCCAGTCGTCCAATAAGAACCCAGACGTGACGGAGGGGCGTGTGATAAGCGTGTGACTGTAACTGAGCAGGTTATGAGTTCGATTCCCATTCCCGGAGATGAAATATTTATTATTTTCGTTTCTTCTCTCTGGTGTCTGGTTGTCCAACTCAACACAATTCATGCACAATTCGGCGGAAAGTGGAGAGCAGAGTAACTTTATAAACCTCTACTGCAATACCTCTACTTCTAAGTAAGTATATTTTTCTGCGTTTTATTGATACATTTAATTTAATTATAACAATATCTATACAGGGTGGAAGTGTCAGCACCACTTTAAATGAAACCATAGTTTTAACTACTCTGTAAAAGCCTAATAGAATTTTAAAAAATCCCAAAAATGAAAAAGTGATTTTTTCAAACAAAATAAATAATAAAATTATTGTTGTAATATAAAACGCCATTTGTCAAAAACTACGCACGCAGACATGAACATATCAAAGGGAAACCGCCGCTTACGCCTCATTCCGAAATCAAAAGTATTTTTGAAGTAGTATGTTCTTATGTTATTGGTATTCTATACGTAACTGCGTCACACGAAATACAGGTATGGATAAACAACGTGAAATGACAAAAAAAATCTTCCGCCTAAACTGATGAGGTATATTGATTAATTTCTTTAGGTATGGGTTTACAATATTTTACCCTATATGCTGTTCCCGTAAAAGGAGTGCTGACACTTCCCTGTACCTACCCCCCTGTATATAAATTGGGTTGGTTAACATATCGATTATAGAAGCTAAAAAATTACTCTCTTGTCTCTGACTTGTCTGTCTGCCTATTGCGTTGAGTCACGCAATGCCTCCAGAATTCGGCAGAAAATGGAAAATTGAGTGTCTTAACACTAGGTTGCCTCTGCCTACCCTGCTGTGTGCGAGATACAGCGTGAAGCTGATATTTTTTAGTAGCAAAATTTTTTATTTTATTTTAAATTTAAGTATTTTTTTTTTTTTATATTACTAAAATTGTGTTTATATATAAGATTAAGTTAATAAACCTGTTTTTTTAATTTTTTTAGTTACAAAGTTATTTTTAATTTATTTTTTTATTAGTTTAGATGTGAGCAATAAATTGAATACACATGTAAAGTTAGCCTATAATTGAGACATACTTTGTATCAAAATATTTAAAAATGTTGGTAAATTATTGTGGTCTTAGTATGTAACGTTGGCTTCCTAATAAATAAATAAATAAATTTAAAATTAATTAATTAATTCAAATTGATGAATGTTACAATATAAAACTTAAATAAAAACAACTAAACCGTTTTTCGATGCTAATGCTTAATGTTACATCATTTATATCAACCGCCCGCTTGAAAAACACTTTTTTTTTTTACTGAACTGGACTGGACAGACAATCCGACCAATAATGTTAAATTTCCCTAATATATCTTCCATTTACAGACACCAATTTTTTTTTTCAAAACAATTGAATATCCTAATGGTATATTATAAAATAAAATAAACTTTTCTTTAATAAACGGTTTGTGTGTAGTCCGTACAACTAACTTCATGCTATTTTATTTATAATAGTTTTAAGTGGACCAGCTGCAGAGATAAGGAGGATGAACAATGTTGACAAGTGTCACGCTAGCTTAAAACTTATGTAGTGGAACACCTGTGCGTAAACTAAGCTGCAGAACTTAAAATATATATAAACTGCAACTACTCTTTAGAATACAGTATTTAAGTTTATTATATATAGTACTATATACGCGTACACAATGAACTATAAAGTATTTAAGCTTATATATTTTTATAAATATAAAATCCTATATTCTCTGCTATAATCATTTCATCGTACAGTTGACTTACACTCAAGAGATAGGTCGTGGTTCAATTAAAGAATAAAGTTAAAATAATAATAAATAAATCAGCTTTACGCTGTATCCCGCACACTGCAGGGTAGGCAGAGGGAACCTAGTGTTAAGACACTCCGTTCCCCACTTTCTGCCGAATTCTGGAGGCATTGCGTGTTGAGTAGCAGAACACAACGCCGCGTCACACTGTGTGACACTGCGCCACGACTGGCCTCAAAGAATAAAGTTTATATTTGAAATATAATAAATATGTGGATGCTTTAAGACTGATAAAGTCTATTCATATTTAAAAAAAAATAAAACAAATAGACTTTCAATTTTTTTCAGCTTTTCGCTGGCAGGCAAACGGAGGGAACCTAGTCTTAAGACACTAGGTCCCCCACTTTCCGCTGAATTTTTCAAGCATTGCGTGTTGAGTAATAGAATTCAACGGTTTTGACTTATTACCAGAGCGAAGAAATAAAAATATTAATAAATAAACTTATTCCCCGGTTTCGTTTTTACACGTTTGTGCCACTGCGCCTCGACGGCCACATTGAATTAATTTTTGAATTAACACAAAGTGATATTTGTCGCTATGATTTTACTTTCTGCTTTGTAAATTTTGGGACTAATACGATATGAATGAACAAGCTTTTAAAATCCTTTTATACAGAACTAAAACATTATAGCAAATGGAACACAATCAATACTCCCACGAACAAATCCGATTAGCGATGAATGTACCATTAGACATCGAAAACAAACGAAATTGTTTACTCCCATTTATTTTATATATAATACCTGCATATCCGTAACATGGAACAATGGAACGTGTCATTTTTTATTCAAAAGCAACTAGAGTGACATGCCGTTTTTTTTTGGGCTCCGTACCTCGAAAGATAAAAACGGAATCCTTATGGGATCACTTTGTTGTCCATCTGTCCGTCTTTCAAGCTGAAATTAATATGAAATATCATCGACGAATATAATCGACGACATAGAGCACAGAAAAAGTTAAGCTTCTTGAGTCAATGCAATCACAAGATAAGCATTTATGTATTGTTTTTGCTGCGTTTTGTATGAAATTCGCCGTACCGTGGTCCTACAGGTACAAAATTTGGCACTAAATGAGAATCTATATATATAAAAGGACATGTACCTGACTGACTGAGGTAAGACGCACGCACAGCCGTAACCGTACCGTAAGATGATTATTTTCATAATCTGGATATCCACTAAGAAGGGATTTTGAAAAATTTTAACCCTAAAGGGATGAAATAGGGGTTGAAAGTTTGTATGGAAAAAAATTTAAATAGGCACCGATTTTTATAAAATTTTAAATTCAGACTTAAAAATATTTCATTGTACACGTGTTTCATGGTTTTTTAGAATTCACTCCCTAAGGGTTCAAATAAGGGGTTGAAAGTTTATATGAAAAAATCTTTAAATCGCAATCCATTTTTATAAAAAAAAAATCAGACTGTTAAAAAGATTTTATTGAACACGTGTTTCGTGGTTTTTTTAGAATTCACCCATAAGTGCAAATAAGTGGGCGAAGCCGCGCGCGCCCACTAGTTTACAATAAAAATAAAGGAAAAAAAAACGCAAAAGTAAAGTTTTTATAGATTGTTGAGTTCCACCACTCAACAGGCGCTCGCAAATCCAGCGGAAGATGCTGAACAGATCGTCTTAGCATTAGTTATCTTCTTCCTACATAAACTATTAAAATATCTCAAAAATGTCATATATTATGTAAAGTTTAATAAATAGGTACCTACATTAATATAATTTTTACTTATTTCAATAACAGAAATCTATCTTATAACTACAAATGACAAAAACATGAATTTCTCTAAAACGGATACAACGTCTACAACAAAACGTTAGACGATCCCTTACAAGTTTAATAATAAAGTTAGGAGGTCCGGAGGGCTATGTTTCATAATGTCCGCATCAATTCAACCGCTACACAGATGGTGCCAATTGCTATATTCGTAGTTCTTAAATGATAAGTAAGGTGGCTCAATTGGGACGTGCAAAACTGCTAATGATGGAAGTGGGTTCTAATCCTAACCAAAATTTAGGTTACATTTCATTAGCTGGGGAGACAGAGGGAGCCTGGTTTTAAGATACTCCCCACTTTCCACTGAATTTTGGAGGCATTGCATGTTGAGAGACGATTTTTACCTCGACACCAGAGTGAAGAAATGAAAATATTAAATATTTTATTTCCTTGAGTGGCAATCGAACCTACAACGTGTCGCATTTACAGTCACACGCTTGTGCCACTAAGCCACACTACACAATACGAATTAGGTTTATTACTAAACTAAATTTATTTTGTTTGTCCCTAAAAGCCAATTAGAAAACTATGTAGCTAGTTCTAATAACTTTCATAATATCATATAAGTTCTAATTTGTTAGTAAATTATTATTAGTCACATTTTAAATTAATAATTAATTGAGGCCAGCCGTGGCGCAGCGGCACGAGGTGTGACTGTAAAACCGACTGGTTGTGGGTTCGATCCCCACTCGGAAAGATGAAATATTTACTTAAATTTATATTTCCATTTCTTCGCTCTGGTGTCGAGGATAAGCGCGGCGTTGAGTTCTGCCATTCAACACGCAATGCCTCCAGAATTCGGCAGAAAGTAGGGAACGGAGTGTCTTAACACTAGGTTCCCTCTGCCTACCCTGCTGTGTGCGAGATACAACGTGAAGCTAATGAGCTTCATGATGATTGATTATTATTATTAAATTAATAATTATCTTTTATTATTGGCGTCGAAAAACTTCAATTAACTCAACAGTAATATATCTACTTATATATCATATTGTATACAAAAAAATGAGTTAAATAGTCAACTCAAAACGAAACAAACTGATATCCACAGCTAAAATATCCAACACATACAAATTTGAAAAGGTGTATACAGTACAAGTAAAATCCGAGACAGGTAATACAAACACAATAAAGTATATATAGTATGTACCGAAACGTTAGACGCTTACGGCGTTTACCCGCAATTACATAAGGGTTGGAGCGTGGTAACCCTCGGAGGGCAAATTGTTTTCCTGCCTGAAGGCTTGCCCCATATTATCTGGTTTTCCATTCCATTTGCAATGTTGGCGCAATTGGGCTTAAGCAGATTAAACTTTTTTTCGCTTTTAACGCTGTTTTAATAGAGTACTACAAGTTGATATGCTAGGGCGTCGTAACGCAGGCGCGCAAGTGTGTGACTGTAACGCGATGGTTGGGAGTTCGGTTCACACTCGGGGGAGTGAATTATTATTTATTAATATTTTCATTTCTTCGCAAAAAGCGTAGCGTTGACTTCCTAAACCGAACAAGCATTGTCTCATCCAACGGAGGGTGGTAAACGGAGTGTCCTTAAACTAGGTTACCTTTTACTCCCCTACAAAATGCAGGAGAAAAAAAAACGCTATATTAAGTAACTAAGTAAGTAACAAGTTTATATGAATACAAGTGATTTAATTAATATTTATGTAAAATATAAAATATATTGCACGAACATAAACAAATGAGCGTATTCGTAGTGCTATATATTATTAGCTACTGTATAGTATATTTAGTTATTTTGTTTGTACAGTAATGATCCAAATAGAAACATGATACTTTTGTATTTATTTTTTATGACAACATACATTTATGTAATTAAGCTCCGGCTGAGGATTGAACTTATTCCAATATGTAAATAGTTTAACTGTACTTTATTCCCTTACAATTATAAACAAAACAAAAGCAAATTTTTTAATTATATTTTTTTATCAGCTTCACGCTGCATTCTGCATATAGCAGAGGCAGAGGGAACCTAGTGTCAAGACGTTTCGTTGAGCACCTTCTCTCGAATTTTCGGAGCATTGCGTATTGAGTGGGTGGAACTCAACGCCGCGCTTTGCCTCGCTACCGGCTCAAAAAAAAAAAAAAAATATTTCGTGATGCACACATTAAATAAAAATAAGTATTTTATAATTAAAGAAATCGATTTTACTACTAATACTCCTAACATCTGCACGCCTTTATGGTTCATTGTACTAACTAATACAGTAAGAGGGATTAATTTTTAAACCAACAATAAATACGTAACCCCATTCCGAGCAGCAATTTGCGGAAGAATTCATATCCCTTTACGAGTATCATTTGGGTTACACTTAATTAAAAGCGATTACAATATGTATCAAAATATATGTATTTCTGAGTAAATAATATTCAACAAATGTTAACAATATTGATAAAAAAATACCATAGCCAAGAGTTTAGTCCTATAAGACAAGGAGAAAGGAGATTGCGGTAAGTCATACAGTTATCCACTTTTACCTATTAATTTTGAACGAGTCGGTACAGAATGACATGGGACATACCTATTCTAAAATATAAAAACATAATAATTGAGTTCTGCCACTCAATAGGCAGAAAATGGGGAGTAACTTAGCACTAGGTTTCCTCTGCCTACCCTTCTGAGTACGGGATAGAGCGTGACGCTAAAAAAACATAACCAACACAACAATTAAACATAGTAAGATAAGAGCCAATTATGTTACGGTGTATGTTCATAAGCTTAGCACAAAATCATCTACAAATTTCATAAGGCAATAATTCTGAGAGGCTCTCCAGGAATGTCAAAATACATTTTTTTTCTACTAAATATATATTATATTCACTCACAAATACAAAAGAAATGTGATAAATTACGTTCATTTTAAATTTTATCTATTTTAATATTCCGTTCCTGTAAAATAAAAAGAGTTTCCTTTATGTGGTCACTTCATAGGCCGTATATTTGTCGGTCCGTAGGCCAATCGTGTATAAGTTTATCTATTATAACATATATGTAAGAAATGTAAGAAATTTCATGAAGAATAATATACGTCTAGACGCAGCGTCTCCACAAAGAACGATCCGTTTTTGTTATTTAATTATATAAAAATATCCAAATATATCTATAGATCTACTTATGAACCACTAAAAAAATATGTAAATACCAACATTTTTGGAGAGGCTTCTATT
>DWLH01000927.1:0-15390 GCA_018249795.1 Heliconius telesiphe telesiphe
TTTTTATACGCTTGTTACAACTTATTTATGTTGTTAGTATCTCTGTAGGGAGATTTTTACAAATTTCCGCTACCCAAAGATAATTACTTAGAATTATCGTTTGGCAAGAGAGAATACTATTTTTTAATATTTTAAACATTTTAAAAGTGTTAATCCACACTTAGGAAAGAAAAATACTTATGTAGAAAACGTATAAAAATTTTAACGTAGTGGGACTCGAACCCGCGCCTCCTGGAAACCGACCAGGCGCTCTGACCATTAAGCCATACATTCTCAACAAGCTACGTCGAAATTTTTATACGCTTGTTACAAGTTAACTTAACTTACTTACTTAACTTACTTGTTTGTGAAGGAAAAGTGTATTGTAGATTATATTTCTCGATAAATAGAATAATCAACATAAAAAGAAAATTTTCAACCAAACAAACTCATTAACTTTATAATATCGGTAAAAGTAGATGTAAATAATAAGTAAATACTATATTAATATAAAATATGTATAAATATTAACAAGAAGTTATTACTTAATTTATATGATTTAGAACATTTTTTGAGTTAGACGGTAATTAAAAGCTAAACCGTAGTTTTAATAAACAAACTTTTAGGTTTCGCTTATATCAAAATACTCGCATTGCATTATAACGAGTTCCCGCTCCTTTTGTGGCTGCCTCAATTATTGAAAAATGTTCACAATACATAACGGTGTATAGAATTATACTAAAATACGTATAGAATCGCGTCGCCATATAATGTTGTTCAAAACAGCTTTTTGAGCTTTCAAAGTTCAATTAAGAAAAAATGTGTATTGAAATTGATTCTTGTATATTTTTAACATTTCTAAAGTGTTATTCCACACTAAGTAAAACCCAAAAAAAATTTGAACCTGCGCTTCTTAGATGGTTATTTGTAACGTATTTGTTATTTGTATATGATAACTATGGAACGTATTTCGTACACAGTGTGAGGCGGCGCGGCGACCCGCTGTGCTTACACTACCCATCAAAGCTTTTAGTATATCCGGTATTGACGTTGTGTTGCAATGTGCACTGTTACATTTTGTTTGTTGAGTCAATTTGTAACATGTTAGTCCTTTCGTAAAGATCAATAGTTACTTTTTTTTGAGGTTCTTATGGCGCATAAAAATTAAAGAAAAACGCGATCAAGTGCACACGTAAAGTCACCCTCGGAAATATCCTATAGGTTTTGGTTGCACGGCGAGTAAAAGTGACAAACTTAAGTTTGCGGGAATATGCACTCATTTTGTATGCAATGAACTACAGATATATGTTTGTAATTTTTTTTTTCTATGAAATACCTATAAATTTTTCAATTTTTGGTTTTTCTTTTATTTATTTGTACTGTAAGTTATGACTTCCACCAGTAGCCAAATTTCATAATTGTAGAGCACGGAAAGTACCCTATAGGTTTTGATTACGCAGTGAATTTCGTACAAAATAAAGCAAAATCAAATGAAAATCTTTTGATTGCGTTGATTTAGAACCTTGATTTTTTCTGTGCTCCATGACTTCGGTGTCATGGATATTTGATATTATTTTAAGCTTCATACCTATACGCGATATCTATAAATTTATTGATCTGCTTAAGAGTTTCATTTAAAATGTGTAAAAAATCACGAAAATTAAAGATTTTATTAATATATTATTTCAAATAGGTATATCATTTTATACCGATAGAGTATAAAATTTCTATCTCCTACTGCTATTTGTACGATTCACATTAGATTTTATTTTTGCCTTTGATTGAGCTATTTAGAGGAAGACGTGAGGAGACCAGTGAAAGGCCGGTGCTGAATCAATACCTACCGCTGACGCGATGTAAACTACAAAGCAACAGTTGATTGGTTTGTTTGTTTCCTTTTGTTTCCAGCTTGTTGATTGTTCTTGTATACGTACATATACTCGTATACATTCTAACTGGCCTACCTACCTACTAATGTTCTATTGTATAGAGTGTTCATTTTTCTTTCCTTTATATATTACTAGTGAGCGCGCGCAGCTTCGCCCGCTTATGTGCACCCTTAGGGATGAATTCTTAAAAACCACGATATACGTGTACAATAAAATATTTTTAGCAGTCTGCATTTAAATTTTTATAAAAATCGGTGGCGATTTAAAGATTTTTCCATATAAACTTACAACCCCTTATTTGAACAATTAGGGAGTGAATTCTAAAAAACCTTGAAACACGTGTTCAATGAAATATTTTTAAGAGTCTAAATTTCATATTTTATAAAAATCGGTGCCAATTTAAAAAAAAACCATACAAACATTCAACCCCTATTTCATCCCTTTAGGGTTAAAATTTTTCAAAATCCCTTCTTAGTGGATGTCCAGATTATGAAAATAAACATCTATCTAAATTTCACGTTTCTACGCACAGCGGTTACGGCTGAGCGTGCGTCTTACCTCAGTCAGTCAGGTACATGTCCTTTTATATATATAGATATATATTATATATTATATATATATATATATATATATATATATATATATATATATATATATAACTTTTTTATTCTTCTCTTAACTTTATCCTTAATTGATCTGGAACATGAACATAGCCAACACTACCAAACACTTTAACATGTCTTAATTGGAGGTTAATCCATCCAATCCACAATTCATAAGCTGTTGTATTTGGAGTCTGGGTAGAGGATGTTCTATTCAATATATATGTAGCACATTGTACAGCTTCTGCCCTCAGCTCCAATGGGACATCACGCGCACACAATATGAACTCATGAACTATCCCCTCTCTGTCTAAATACTCCATAAAAGCTTTATTTACATACTCTGTTCCATTGTCAGTATGTAGTATTCTGACATTATGCAAAAACATGTTCTTAACCATGGCATTGTACTTTTTGAAGGTTTCTAAAACATCACTGCTTAATAAAATATACATGCCTGTAGCTTTTTGCAGCATCCTTGAAAAGTAAGAAATATCTTATTCCTTGAATAAATGAAATACTCATAGGTCCACAAACATCACAGGTCACAGTCACCAGGCTGTAATTTTCCTCGCTCAGATTTTTGAAATGGGAACTTGCATTGTTTCCCATATGTACATGCTTCACATACAAAATTACTTTGTCCATGGTCAATCATTTTCAATCCGTCCACAATACTATTTGCACTCATGTTTTTTATTTGTTGTAAATTAGTATGTCCTCCTAACCTTTCATGCCACATGTTCATATCACTTTGACTATTTTGAACCAAGTTATATGTATCTGGAACCACTGTTTTTATATTTAACTCATATAAATTGTTTTCTTTAAATTTGCACTCATCACCACTTTATTATTTTTATAAATCAGGGCACTTGTGTCTTTCTTTACAATAGAATAGAATTTTCTTATTATCACCCCTTCAGAGAATAAGTTTCTTCTTAAACTTGGAGCATACAACACATTATTCAGTTCACTAGTCTCCCACTGTTCATTGACATATCTCAGTATCAATACTTTTCCAATGCCAGATACTTCCACATATTGTTTATTTCCCAATGTCAATTACTTATGGTTTCATTCAGAGTGTTCCAAAAAGAAATCTTTTCTAAAAGTCATATGGGCAGGGGCACTGCTATCTAAAACCCAAGTATTTTCTTCAATATTACGTGAATTATTCTCCACATAAGAAGCTAACATATCTGCACCTTCTTGCTGAGGTTTTCTATTGTTGGATTTTTTTAGCATGTCATTCTCTAGCAAGATGTCCTCGCTTGCCACAATTCTAGCATTCAAATCTATGCTTATTTTACTTATTATTCTTAGTTGTATGTCAAAGATTGTTTAAAATTGAGGCAAACTACGTCATACTAGCAAGCCTAAATTTTACATATATTATTTAAGGTACTATTTCGAGACCCATTATAAGCAGCCAGACCAATCCAATGGGCCAATCATCCTCCCAGACGCGATAAATTTTCCGTGGGAGTGAGGACAAAATACTCCATGTCTGTGTAGCGTGTTTTCTATATAGTCTGTGATCGTGTTGTCAAATGAAATATTTGTATATTATAAATAAATGTAAGGGAAGAAATTATAATAGCAAATATATAAAAATTAAATCAATTCTCAAGACTTAAAATACGCATGTATGCGTATTACAGTATAGATAACCATACATACCATAAAAAATTATAAATTTTCCCAAAAAATAATATAAAAAATATAAAGAAGATATACATATAGTTTAGGCGGCCGAAGGCGACTGCGTGGGCCTGTTTGCTTAGTAAATAAACTTATAATTATTTACTGATATTAGGATGTAATGACTAATCATAAAAAATAATAATAAATTTATAAATTGGGGAAAATAAAAGTATATCATTTTATGGTTATGTTTTATTCAATATTATTTATTATATTAATCTTTATCAATTCCGTTATTATCAGAGTCTTTACTTTCGTCATCAAATTCATATTCACATTGAACATTAAATTCATCTTCGTCGTCGTCTCCATCGACATTTGAGTCCTCTATACAAAATAAGTAATTTAGTGAGGTTGTGAACATATTTTAATAAATAAATAGTTGTCACGCAGGGGCATGTGATCTAATTGTGGGTTCGATCCCCATTCGAGGATAGATAGATAGACTGTAAAACAAAATGCTGTGACTCTATTGTTAGTTTAACTTTGTTCCATACAGATTAAAACGAAGTACACTTGGGATTAAATTTTGTTGTAATTGGTTTTGATTTATATTTTTTCATTGATGCAGTAAACGATTTATAGCACTCTCTATGGTAACCACACTCATTAACTCAATAGGTAAAATAACATCTTTAAATTTTAAGTTATGTTCCTTTCTATGTACTAAATTTTTTTGACACTTTTTTAATGTAATAAAACAATATCAATGAAACTAACTACTTTATTTTTACTTTATGAAACAATATTAATTTTTAAACAGATTTATTACAAAAAACAAACTCTAATATATTTGCTATTATAATTTCTTCCCTTACATTTATTTACAATATACTAATATTTTAATTCTCACATTAGTAATTCGTCTTGTCAACTTTGACAACACGATCACAGACTATATAGAAAACGCGCTACACACACATGCAGTATTTAGTCCTCACTCCCACGGAAGATTTATCGCGTCTGGGAAGATGATTGGCCCATCGGATTGGTCTGGCTGCTTATAATGGGTCTCGAAATAGTACCTTAAATAATATATGTAAAATTTAGGTTTGCTAGTATGACGTAGTTTGCCTCAATTTTAAACAACCTTTACGGCGTCTGGCGGGAGTAAAGGCCCACGTAAGAGGTCTGGCAATAATGAATATATATTTTTTACAATATTCTTAATAACATATTTAAATACGAGCGTTGCTACTTTAACGTAGGTGGGCATGGTTTTTAGGTACCTTTAGTTTGAGCTACCTCTGAAAGGTCCCCACTTTCGAGTTAGTGAGTACGCATACCGTCGTCACTACGTATTGGACTAATAATACAAAAAATTCCAGCTTTGCTACCATGACGTAGGTCTGGCGGGGCTGGGATCTAGGTCTAAGACAATAGACAGCTAAAAAAGTAAGCAAATAAATAAGTAAAATATGAAATATTAAAATATCCCCAGATCGGGATACAAACTCAGCAACACTTAGTGCCTACTTACAATTCCAACTGCGCATAGAATTGAAATTAGCGCGACATTAATTATATCTACGCTTGATGTAATTGCCTTTATAGTTAATTACTTTGGCTGCGTTTAATTGCGCCATACAATACAGAATGTTTGCTCTAAATCTGTTCAAAGCCGCTATGTTATTTCTTGCTGCGTGATTCTAAATGTATGTCAAAGTACTCGTATGTAGTCACAGAAGTTCTATTGATGAAGTGTGTATTTTTAATAGTTTATAGTGTTATTGCACACTTAGGAAAGAATATTTTTTTTAGAAATCGTAGCGGTATTTGAACTTGCACCTCTCTGAAATCGTACAAGCTCAACCATCGTGTGCGAAGTTATGACCATATCCGCTCAGCACAGTTTCACCGCGTATCTCAATGTAACTCTATATCGAAGTGAGACTTTACCGTCCGAATACTATTAGTTGTACTCCACATCGTCCTGGTATAACAGAGATACTGTTATGCAACCAGAAATCGGAATTTCCACTTTCTTACTAGGACGGACGATGTTACACGTGTTATATATTTGTTGCATGGTTGTGAGTTCCATTCTCATTTGGAGAAGGAAAAAGAGAAGAATTAATCAATTCTCATTAATTAATCGATTCAAGTGAAATTCCCCGCACTCACTAGGCAAAATTCTTGAAAAGTGGACGGTGGGTGGATAACGGAAAATATCTACATTGTCTCATTACCAGAGCGGAGAAATGAAAATATTTCAACCCCAGAGAGAGACTGAACCCACAACCGTCGTATTTATAACCAGACGCTATTCCACGGTGGCACATATTTATTCTATTCAATTCCTACATATGCTTATGAACATACAATATACCGATGAAGATTGTCTTAAGTAGATACCTCTCTAGCAGCGGACGCGCGCGCCGGATGTAGCTCGATCAAGTAATTTAATGACAGTGTTTCCGGTATACAAGCTTCGGTGCCTTTCATCTGCACTCTCTGTACTGTCTCTCTAAGTGAAGCTCTCTGGAGCTTATTTATACAGCTTTAAATATTAAAGTATTTAACTTCTTGTTTTACCTTTATTACTTGTTGTCCATCTCGGAGACATTTTGTGATGTGCGCTTGTGCGATACATGAGAAACTGTACGGTATACTTTCTCTGAAATTTATTTTGATTTTTAACTGTGCCAATGGCAATTGCCGATGGCTTTTTATATATTATATAAATTGTGTACTTAAAATACGAGACGAGAAAAAATTGTGTTTTACAGTGTAAAAATTTCATAATTTTACAGATGTACTTTTTTAAACTACATCCTAGTCCTGTTTACAGTCATACACTGGCATACCACGAGTATAACATAAAGACCTCAATATTCATAATATTTATCGAAATATCATTGTAGACCGTGAAACACCAGTAAAATATCAATCACAAGTAACGACTAGTGCGTGAGTACTGACAACTAACTATTAACACGGAGATTGCGCATATAAACGCTGCCCGTGATAGCGCTGTGCGGGGAAATAGTTACAGCTCGTAAACATAAACAATTCCTTTGAGTAAGAATCCTTGCAAGCTCTATGTATGGTTGTAGTACTACTAATCGATACGTACGACGGTATAGTGTGTGTAGTGTGTGAGTTTGGCAGTGTAGATCGCAATTTTTTTAGAGTTCCGTACCTTTTAAGGTAAAAAGAAACCCTTATAAGATCACTTTGTTGTCCGTATATCTGTCTGTCTGTCAACAGCCTTTATCGCTTGAAAATCTCGAGTTGAAATTCAAACCATACACTCAGACCTACGGTCCCTTCATTTTCTGAAAAAATCATATTTCTATATTTACTTTAAAAAAAAGATACGTTTATATCGCAAATAACACGTGTTTCGACACTATAAAGAGAATCAGAATTAATAGGATACTTCCGGTTGACTTAGAATTATAAAGTTTGGCAGCTATTTACAAATAGTACTAGTTCAGGAAAAATGTGAAAACTATACATTTGTGGCTAAATCTAAAAAAATAATAGACTTAAAAGGGAGGCAAAATTTGGTATTACAATCGTTATTTTAAGTGAGGTATCAGATAAAAGGGCCTTGACTAAGCTAAGTTTGAATTTCGGAAAAAGCTCAAGGCATTCAATTTTTGTACGCAACCTCAGTGTGCGAGCCCGATTTGCGCTTGTTAGGTTTACGTTCTGTGTCGAATACAGCAGGGTAAGCATACTCCGATCTCCACGCGCCGCCCAATTTATGCATATCTATAGGTACCGATTAAGGATTCTAGTATGAGTAGGTGTTTAAAAAAAAAATAATACAATGAAAAAATAATTATTTACTTTTTCTCGCTCCGGTAACAAGACAAAACACAAAGCCAAGTTCCGCCATTCAACATGCAATGTCTCGAAAATTGAGCAGAAAGTGAAAAGCGGAGTGTCTTAACACTATGTTCTCTCTGCCTCCCCTATTCTATCTGGAATACAGCTGAAACTGAAATAAAATATGTATTTAGAACCCGCTGAAATGGCGTCAACTAACATAATAAAGCTTAGTTACTAAACAATCTGTAAACATTTTGATGACACGCGTCGTCTCCAAAGATGACGGGTGTCGCGCGACGCAACAAGTGCTCGTTAACAGCTCGCACAGAACTTATATACTTGCTACTCTTAATGACTGATATAACTATATTGTTGTGTACGAAAACGATCAAGGATAATAGAGTAATACGTATTATTAGTATTTGAAGATCCTATAAATATTGGTTCAGGATTGGCTTTCTTTATATCGAATTATTGTGCAAATAAAATTCAACCGTCTATCATTTCAAATTAATATTTATTTACATTTATATTCTGATTTCTCCGCTCTGGTGTCGAGGCAAAGCGCATACGCAACACCTCCAGAACTCGGCTGCTTTGTGCGGGATACAGCGTGAAACTGATTTTTTTATAATATCATTTTCAGGTTTCAAATTTTCTTCTTTCTTTTTTAAAATACCATCCATCTAAATTTAGAAATTTTGATGAATCATGATTAAAATATTCTTGTCTTTTTTTTTTAAATAAATTGATATTTAAGATTACTATTCTTTAAAGTTAAATTTTTCGACTGCTTATCCAATATTCTAATCATATTAAACATACTTACAAGAAATGCTTGCGATGACTCAGACGTAATTTCCTACTAAAGTATCCAAATATTAATTTTAAGTATATGTTAAATATTTATATATATATATATATATATATATATATATATATATATATATATATATATATATATATGTGTGTATATATATGCGGCGTTGAGTTCCGCCACTCAACACGCAATGCCTCCAGAACTCGGCGGAATGTAGGGAACGGAGTGTCTTAACACTAGATTCCCTCTGCCCTGCTGTGTGGGATACAGCGTGAAGCTGTTTTTTTTTCTTTTGATACAAGGCCTGCCTGCCTGCCTTTTCAATTTTTTCAAAAGTTATTTATTCATCAATAACTATCTTGTCCCCTTCAAAGTAATCCCCCTCAGATATAATACACTTATGCCAGCGTATTTTCCGCGAAACACTTCTGAAACGCGCTTTTTCGTATCACGAACAGCTCCTGTTTCGATTTTTGTTTTATCTCCTCAATCGTAGCAAAACTGAAGACCTCCTTTCATCGATGTCTTCAGTTTTGGGAAGAGGAAAAGTCAGCGGGGGCCAAGTCCAGTGAATACGGTGGTTGAGACCGGTACCTTTACGGTGGTACCTTTCCCTTCGTTTAGTGCTAAATTTGTTAAAAAATAAAAATTTAAAAAAATCATTGTTTTGGTCAAATCATTCTATTATATTGGTGAATGTAAACTATTATAGGGGTATAATAGTTTTTCAGATACATACGTACAGACACCGTTATTGTAAGTATAGAGTATAAAAGTACATATGTTCTTAAAGGCTGGCAATGCACCTGTAGTTCCTTTGGTGCCACACAGAGTCGTGGGCGGTGGTCATTTACCATCAGGTGACCGTACGCTCGTGTGCCTTGTCTTTAAAAAATGAAACCTATGAAGATTAAAATCTTTGAAAAATTTGTCAGTTGCTCTAAAATTTATCAACTTAATCTCAAAAATGTATTATTTGTTACAGAACGCGGCCGAACCACCCCGGCGCCGTTGTCGACGTCAGCGAGAACCCTCTAGACGCCAGCAAAGTATGCTTTTATTTTACTTTAGCTAAGTAACGGATAAATTAACAAGATACTTTATATATGGCATTTTATTAGTTAATGTAATACGGAAGTTTCTATTTTAATTTAACTCAGCGCGATGGTTGTGGTTTCAAGTCTAACTTTGGGAAATATTTAAAAGATATATTAATGATCAGGTTAGGTTTAATTCGGTATTCAATTTGACAGTAAAGAAGTTTCTCAGGAAACACGAAACGATCGGTAACAGAAACATTTCAGTCATACAGTGAATCAAATCTAAATATTTAATCACTTTCCTGCTTTTACGAAGCTACCGTCTTATACTATTTTATCTGGCTTTGGCTTCGCTCTTGTCGTTAAATGGACATAACTATGAGTTTTTCATGACACATTCTAGGTGCGGGAGGTAACTCCGACCGCAGGTACAGTGGGTTACATCGATACTATTAACGATAAATGAACTCTCCAACACAAAAATATTTATTCAATTCAGAATAGTATTTTGAGATTAACGCGTTCAACCGTTCTTTAGCTTTATAATATTAGTACAAAAATAATAATAATAATAATAATAACTCTTTATTGTTCACCCAAGAAATGATACAGAAATACAATTAAAAAAAAAATAGAGAATAACATCGAAATTTACTGCAACAACAACTTACATACAATTTTTTTTTCCAGTTAGTAATAGCATTTGAATCCGGTCTGGTCGTCGTATGGGACCTCCGAGCGCGCCTCGCAGAGTGGCGAGGTTCCCTAGGTACCGGAGGTCCTGGAGACGCGGTCAGGGCAGCCGCCTGGCAACATGACGGCAAGCTGATGACTGCACATGCTGACGGCGCGTTGGCCACGTGGAGCATGCGGGCTCCGAGACCCACGTCATTATCTTATCCACATGGTAACACTATACAGTATTTATCTTAGAGATTGACTGTTGAATTTGAGAGGTTATATGTAAATTTAATGTATTCATTGTCTTTGCTTCTCCTGCTGTTATTTAAGAAAGACGGAGAACCTATTTAGGAAGTCCAATTCATATTTACAATGTATATATTAAAATCTCTTCCGTTACTCAGTAACTGACAGACAAACCACGACTTAGAAAGTTTAAATTTGTTACTTAGAAAGTTTAATAAGGTGCGTACATTATAGTGTCCCCTACACTACTACCAATATCCGCGGAATTTGCGGGACTGGGACGAAGTATACGTAGAACCTATCACGAGTACGATAATCACCAATGAGAAGTTTTCGAAATCCGATTTCGATCTAACTTTGCAAAGAAGTTGGTGTAAAGTCACCATGTAATGTACTTTACCCATTATTATATATTGATTTGACAGATAGTAGCATGGATGGCACGGTGAGAATGAAGAAGAACGTGCTCGGTTCAGGTTTGGGCACTGAGCAGAGCGATGATAGAGTGGCAGAAAAATAAGAAGCAAGAATGTGATATGATAATATGGGTAGGGGAGTAGGATGTCTCGGTTGACTTTAGATAACAGCAAGCAAGTAGAAAGTAAAAAGAATAAGGAACCCCCCGGAGAGTATGTATGCGGAGGGGCCAAAATAAACGTTACGTTGGTTAAATTGTTGATTTTTTTGCGTTATATTAATAATATAATATAATATATATAATATATGCGCGATCCTGGAAATTTCGGAATCCCGCAGGATTGAAAATTCGCAGTTTCGCAATATCGAGAATTCAATTCTGGCTTTAGTTTAATATGAATATCATTCATTACAAATGCAAAACTCAGCTTAGCCTACGCGGATTGTAACATGTAGATAAAAACTTTAATTATAAAAATACATAAACTGTCTTTTTAAAACATCAACATCTTGGAAGACAGCAGTTTCTTTTGAAAATAAAGTATATTCCGCAATATGCTACTTTGAACTAACGTCTCTTGTATATCCGTGCATGCTTATAGAAGTAATTCTATTAAGGCTACAAGACCTGACCTAAATAAAGCTTTAGAGCTCACGCCAACCAAGATGCACCTCTTACCGTATCGTGCGAGCAAAGTGCATCAAACAACTAAGCGTGTCTCAAGACCACGGTTAACTCAGTTGTCACTTGTCGTGTATATATACTATATACTAAATAATGCTTTATTTACGTCGAGCTAACAATATTAATAAGTTGTAACAAGTGTATAAAAATTTCGACGTAGCTCGATGAGAACTTATAGCTTAGTGGTGAAAGCGCGTGGTCGGTTTCCAGGAGGCGCGGGTTCGAGTCCCGCTACGTTAAAATTTTGATACGTTTTCTAAATAAGTAAGTACTTTAGAACAGTAGTGTACAATACCAAATTTCAACTTTCTACGTCCAATGGTTCCGTCTCTACTTTGTGTTATTCACTGAATAACGGAAGAGTTTTATATACCTAAGTATGCAGATAAGTAAATATTTTTTACGTTTCTGACTGTTAAGTCAGTAGCAGTAATCGTATACAAGTACCTTTATGGCGAACAACTCCCTTTACTAGTTGGAGTAGCTTTAATACTAAATACTGACTAGGACTTCCTCTAATAATCTTAGAGCACTACACGTTATTAAGTAATTCTTGTGTTTTTAAGTATAAATTAATGTCAGTTTGCATTAATTCTGCTTTCTGCTCTGTATCTTGAGGAACAGAGTGTCTTCACACTAGGTTCCCAGGTTCCTTCTTCCTTCCCTGCTATGAGCGCGGGATACATATGAAGCTAAAAAAACATAATTTTGGAGACATTCCGTATGTGTCGTCTTGTCACCAGAAAAGGTTTTGGAAATCAAACCCACAACCGTGCCGTTTACAGGCCTGAGAGACACTGTGACACAGCGCCATGACGTAGTCTTCCTATCTATTAATGTTTTTATATAATATGTCTACATCTCATGTCGTCTCTATCCAGCAAAAGCAAACAAAGATGGCAAGCCGGAACCCTGCAAACCCATACTTAGATTGGAATGGAAGACATCGAGGACGGGGTGAGTGACATCAACTATACTTCAGTTACTATACTGTACTACATATACCTTACAAGTAATTTATACCCAGCGGTGAATTTGACACAAGTAATTTAGTAAGACTTAAAGCTAGACTGCATTGTGCTGCAGTTAAAAAATGATATGTATATTTTATTAGTTATCAATATAAATTCCACTTAAAAGTATATGAAAGTGGCAGGCGTGGCTCAGTGGTCACAGCGTCTGTCTACGCGACAGTTGTGTGTTCGATTCCAGGGGGGAATATGTTATTTACATGTCTTCGCTCTGTTAACAGCACAAAACGTAATGTCTAGAACGACTTACGACTTACCTTTTCATAACTATTAGTTAGTAAATTTAACCATTAAAAATAAAACACTAATCTCAAGATGTTTATGGTTCCAGTGAAAGTCTCGTGATCTTCTCCGGCGGTCTGCCGACAGACAAGGCGGGGCGCACGCACAGCATCACGGTACTCAACGGCAAGAGCACCACCGTGCTGGAGATGGAACACAGCGTTGTAGACTTTGTTACCCTTTGTGAAAGTCCTCACGCTGCTGGTATGTCGTTTCATGTTTTTTTATAAATTGTAAGCATTTTGAGAATTTAACGGCATATCATAATTTTCTTCAATACTACTGTATATTTTTTTTATTTTAAACGTAAGGGGAAAACCTAACAATGAATCCGGGGAATAAAATATTTTCATTTTCCTCTTTCTGGTCATAAGATAAAGCGTGGCGTCGAGTTATGTCACTCATCAGGCTATGTTTCGGAACTTACCCCCTGTGGCTCCAAATAGCGGAGTGTCTTAACACTAGGTTCATTCAGCCTAGCCTACTATATGCGGAATACGGTGTAACACAACAATAAAGGCAAGGGAATAACAATTATCAATAAATAATAAAAATTGATTTTTTTTCACAATCTATACAAATATATATTTATTCGGTGAGACGACCCCAGGGAGTGTTTACTTTATTTATTTAATGCTTTATTACACCAAGAATATAATACATCTTATAATAATAATAATTAGACATAAAATTATGGTGTAAAGGCAGCCTTATTACCACAGGTGACCTCTACCAGGCAACCTTAGACGCAAGGAAAGTGGTTGGTGTACAAATGATGTGAGAACAGACAGTTGGAGAACATATGTTATCAAAATTTTACAACTTTAATTAAAAAAATACATGCAATACCTTAAATAGCAGCGTTTTACCTGAAATAAAACGTTTACTTACCTTATTCGAAGCTTATTAAATGAGATAGGCACTACGTTTCCCGCCTGTACTTCCTCCTTAGGCCGCGCCTTTTTACCCTGACGTCACTTCCACTTGGCAGCGCCGGCGCATTTATTCAGCCACAAGTAAAAATATTCATTGGGTTTTAGCAAACACCAGGCAGCGATTAATCGCAAGCTTCGAATAAGGTAAGTAAATTAATAAACGTTTTATTTCAGGTAAAACGCTGCTATTAATTTGACTGTCCCTTATTCGAAGCTTATTAAATGAGACGTGTTTGTTATCGCCTGGTGGAAGTGACGATGTGATGTGTGACGACGCCAATATGATAGCAGTATAGATCACTTGAAGACTGCAATACTAGAGTAGAACATAGTAGTACATTGAATGCATAACTATTAGAAAATTACATAAGGTGTATTGTAAAAAATCTACTTATAGATCAAATTACAATGATTGAACCCTCACTTTACAGTGAAAGCAAATTTTATGAGAATTAAAATAAAAGGAAAACTTGTTATTCAGAAAATATAACTAGGTATTGTAAATAAAAATGAAATAAAATTATAATTATTTACATTTATCATTCAAATATAATAACAAATTTATTTCAGGCATATAAATCACCTAATTTCATTAAATCACGTGATAGGGTCAAACAATTGTGTCACTGATTCTGTATTATGATTAGATTTTATCAATCGCAAATAATACTTTGTAAAAGTACTCTTAGATTGCCAATTTCCTTTAGCTAGAATTTCGTCGACGGTTCGATTGTCAAACCAATTTTTAGAGGCAACTGCAGATCTGATGCTTCCGGGGGTAGCTGACACGCCCGCATTCTTAAACAAGGATTTGATCTAACCGCCTATTAATGTACGTGATGCGAGTCTGGGCTCACCTCTAATATTGATAAAAAGGTTAAACGATTTAGCTAGTCTTCTACGATCTTCAAGTAATGACTTTGTTAATTTTATCCAGAAAATGGAGTCCAATTTCTCATTTTCCTTATTAGCCAATAATTTCTATCCTGACTGTCTGTACGTAATAGAATCAGTTTTTGACCCAAATGATGGCCCAAAAACGACAGAATTATCGTCAAAAGTGTAATTGGCCGAATCTACTGTTAACAAAGTCAAGTCATGAATTCTTCCTGAACAAAGTAATAGTAGAGCAGCTGTATGTCTTTGCACTTGGAAAATATTATTTTTGTCAACACTGTAGCTCTCCAAATAAGATACCAAGACGTCAACATTCCAAATTGGGTCCTTTATATGACTGATGGGTTTACGTAACGCTATTGATTTCAAAATGTGCTTTACAAGTACATGGGAACTAAG